>JAWNGG020000484.1:0-46932 GCA_036937485.2 Tetragonisca angustula | reverse complement strand
ATAATACGTGTAACGTGTAACGTATAACGTATAATTTATGACGTAGAACGTATAAAATTTAACGTATAATGTATAACATGTAACGTAAAACGAAGAACGCATAACGTGTAACGTGTAGCGTACAACGTATAACGTACAACGCATATCTGATAACGTATAACGTACAACGAAGAACGTGTAACTTATATCATATAACGTATTACGTATATCGTGTATCGTATAACGTATAACGAATAACGAATAACGTATTGCGCATGAAGTTTTACGACCAACGTACAACGTATAACGTGTAAAGGACTACGCGTTACAAACTACGTTTATCCTGTATCATATAACTTATAACGTACAACGTCTTCGCTGTACCTGAAAGGAAGCTAATCCGCTGTTTGTTCACTCTGAAGCGATAGAACGCTAATGCGACAATCCGAGAACATGCCAATTACTCCCTCGCGCAGCCAGAACAGCCAGCTGAAATATCATCGAGCCAATACACAAGGTGTCCATATTGTCTCCTTATGATTTCAGAAATTTATTACAAAGGCAAATGAAAATACAGATAAGTGGAAATTAATAAAAAATGGGATGCATAAATTTATGTTTGTTCTGCTTCATTTAATACACATATATATGGGCATTATATTTTAGACTTCTTTCTTTAGCTTCAATATTCACTTTAATATTCGCGTGTGACAATACTTCTAGGTTGCACATGTATTATCACTTTGGATATTCTCTCAAACTATTTAACATTTTCAGTTTTAAAATAAGCTGGGTCAAATCAAAACTTGTCTGTGCAGAGTCATACATGAACAAGTAACACGCCGTGATACTTGTTATAGCTCTCCACGTAAACACGTACGGCCGTGTATCAAATGTTACTCGGTATAGAAGTTTGGGTACCTATGTCTGTACATATGATCACACAGACCTGTCATATCAGAATCTTTTTATATATAATACAGAATAAAGTATAATTAATTAATTATGTTACTAATTAAATATTTTAATTAAAATATCTAAGTATTTAAATTAGTTAAATATTATAAAAAATAAGTCTTCAGTTTATGCCTGTTAATTCAGGGAATTTGAACAAATGTCATCATTTTAATATGATATTGAACGAAGCCATAATACCAAAATCATGATAGAGAGAAAACATGTTTCTAGAGTATCTGACATTTCTCTCAACCTGATACCAAAAATCCCCACCGTTTTTTCAAACATGTGCTGGCAACTGATGGCGGACATCTCTGATTCAGTGACCGTATACAATAATTAGTCGCTTTTTGAACTCGTCGGTATGATATCACCAGATTGATGTTATTGAGAAGTAGTAAAAATTTTAACCGTTTTGCCTATTTTGTTTTGCTTAAATATATATAAAACTGAGAAAATAATACAATTTTGGAAGGAAAAATACTCGACGAGAGTGGCAAGTCCTTGCAGCCTAAGAGGTTAAAGCAGACTAAATCATCTTCAAATCGCGAACAATCGCACTGGCTGAAAGAGAGGTTCGCGTGTTACTTTGCTGAAAGGAAGGACGACAATTTGTGGCAGACGAGGCAGATTCGGATAATAAAAGCTTCCCGCTGGGAATGCAGGGTATCGTGATATGATCCACATGCGATTCCTTCGGGCTGCGCTGGCCAGTTGTCTGCCGTGGAATTGAAAACGTTATAAATCCTACTGTCCAGCAGATTCAGCTGAGAAGAAAAGAGTTACGAATAAAGACGGTGAAGAAATCTTTCAATATGCCTCCGTTGGATTTTTAATGAGATGCTACGGCAGAGTCTTCCTAGATCGAAAGTGGAACGTGACGTATATATTTCTCTCCTGCCGATTGCCTACCGGATCATTCTTGATCCTCATTTAGCGATTCCCTTGAAAACCCAACTTTTGTCTACACCTTTCCCGCTTTAATGAACAAAGTATCATACTGCTAATACCGTCAGTACCCGAATGATCTTCTCCCCCTTTCCTTTCTTCTATAAAAACTAGGCAAGCTTTTGTCGAACTGGACTGGTGCGAGGATTAACACCAGAGTCTCCACCGGGACGTCGAACTAATCTTCCATAATACGCGCGTGGCCTAATTCGTTGTTATGACGCGCTTTCTGATTGAAATTAGTTAGCGGCAGGTTACTGCGGAATACGCGTATATTTCTGGGCAGAGCATGAGGAAGTGCTTGTGTGCGTGCGTTTGAGAGTGTGTGTGTGTGTGTGTGTGTGTGTGTGAAAGCAATGATATCCAGTAGACGATAATTACCTCGGGTATAATCGTGTCGATCCAGTTCCCCTCGCCGCATATCTGGAAGGAATCGACCACCTCGTACCAGACGGGACTTGGATCGTCGCGCACCATGATGCTGATCAGAGTGCTATTCTCATCGAGAAACGCTCCCGTGATACTCGTGCCTTCTCCTTGCAGCACCAGTGGCCCAGTGAACGAGTGGATAATGTTCGGCGAGTCACCGTCTGCTACCATTTCATCCATCTTTTCGGTCTCCACGTATAGGGCCACATCGCTCGACAGCCTCTCTCCTAATCTGTATCACAGCGTGTAGGTGGTGTTCGACCTGCGACAGAAAGTTAAAGATATTTTAACGTTTGACGATGATTATCATCGTTCCAAGTCTCTGCAATGCCAGAGAATTCACACAATCGATCGTTGGGGGTTATCGCGTACTTGCTCCAGCCAGGTGCCGATCTTGCAGTTATAAACGCTTTTTCGAACAACGTCAGTGTTAATTAACGAACATGGGCACGACATAACGTGTCCTTGAAAAGGAATTAAACGCCTGTCATACTCAATGCGAAAACATCGATGGTTATTTTCCTTTTTTTTACTTTGGGAGGTTGGGGGAAGGAGCTTTTCTATGAAACACTGTAGCCGACACGTGGATAGAACTGGACGGTTGTGGAGATGGTTAACAGCCATCCCGACTGCAGAGATGGTCAAACATACGCGAGAAATCGAATCTATGGCCAATGCACGCGATCCCCGACACGGTTACTAAGGTCGTGCTCGTCGGCAACGTATTTAGAAATTCTGTTGTTTGCTTTGCAACCGATGGCTGAGCAAGGAAAAAGCAAGAATATATGCATTACAGTATCCATAAAGATGTGCTTTTGAGCAACATACACGTGTTATTTGCCTATTATTATAACCCGGAGTTCCGTTGTTTTGTCACTCCGTTACAAAAATAACGAGAACGGTATGTGGAAAGTTTTGTTCATTAAACGAGAACTTTCCGCCGCGCTATCGCTTTCTCGTTCGAAAAAGAGGAACCTAACGAGACTGGCGATAAATGGAATCTTTTATGTCACGTGGGACCTCTCGTCGACGCGAGTTCCCTGTCATTATTCGACGCCGATATGTATCCCGCGCACGAGTTCGTGCTGGAAACGTAGCACAAAATAACATAAGAATATATCGTAAAGCATAATAAAAAATAAAAGCCGTACTCGGCACGCCGGGCAGATAGCTCCTTGCGCAACAGCTGCGCGAAAACGGGAAAGTGTTTCTCATCTTGGGTCTAGCTGAGAGGCTATAAGTCCTCGTTTTATCAAGGATTCGACAACACAGGTAGAAATGTCATTCCTAGAACACGAAGGATGACTCTTTTATTAAAATGTGCTCAGGACATTTTTTCTAGAGTATACGGCTTTAAATACAGCGGCCATTGGAATATATTCGCCAATCGTACGTAACACGGACTCTGTTCGTTCTGTTGTTTTATTCAATTCCTCTCGCAATCATTCTCAGTCAAGTCGTATTTGGAATTGGGAAATTTTCGAGGAGGAAAGAAGGAAATAGTTTTAATGAAGATAGTTTGCATCGACTCTATGTTCAAATAACCTTTTTGGGTGAAATGAAATTTATATTGAAATATTTAATGGAAATATATAGATATAATAATGTATGTATATATATATATATATATATATATATATATATATATATATATATATACACACATACATATCATAGATATAATAGAAATATTTATTAGAAATTTATAATTACATCGACAATGTGAGATTGTAGATCACCAAGTAATTATCAATGTCAGTATTAATTTCAAGTAATGTTAAATATTTATTTATTATTACTGTTTTTTCCTTCTTAAGTTCTTGTAATTTTGAGCTTAGCCATAAGAGCCAATAATGCCTTATATTTAGTGTGTGGTAGAAATGTTACAATTAAATGCGTATACAAAAATTATAATGAATAGAACAAGGAAGATGAGAACTATAAAAAAAATGGTCTCACCTATGTACAATCTACGCTTATATGAATTTTGCAAACGACTTCACACGTCAATTTTGCATAAAATTGTAACTGTACTTTAAATATTTATACATATAAATTTCGTCTACTGCTTTTTCTTCTAAACCAACGAGATTCTGCTCCGTTGAAACAATAAGCTTCAACACTATTTCTGATGCTTTACGTTTTGAAAACTCCCGGAATCACTTGGAGGCACTTGCATACGGCTAGAAAGCGTCGGTTGACTAACATTCTGAAACGCCATTCATAAAGAATGTACTGCGTAACGAGGTGGAATATAAGCGTAGAAGAACGTCGTTTATCTGCAAGTGGGAAGCTTTTCGCACGCTCGTTGATACGTCGATGGAGATACATTAATTTTTCGAGAATTATCCCTCGCTATTCTAGCGAGAATTATCAGCATGAATCGTACAAATTCTAACGATCAACGTGGGGAGGGTACTTTTTAGGGTAGAGACAGTAAGGCGAGTTATCTTTGATCTTGTAGCGAACTTGAAATCCTACGTTGGAAGGTAAACACCCAACCAGATATGGTTAAGCAGCTAGGGATTAAACTTGGAAAACCTCTCAACTGCGAGATGAACATCGAATGATTAACGACACCGTTCTGTTCAACTTCGTCTTACATGCAGGACGCAGGATTAATTGAGACGGAGATGGAGAACGAACAACGTCGAAACACCGCATTGTTTCGTCAATGGTGTCGTTGAATATCGTTCCCGCTGGAAGCAGGGCGCGCAGACTCCTCAATGTAATATAATACTTCAGCTCAAAGAATTTTCGATTGCGAGCGTTCGTAATTTAATCCATCCGAATGGCAAACTTCGCGATGTCAGTCTCAAAGGGAATTTTCGAAATATCGAAGTAAGGCGCTGTGGAACAGAAACTTCAGAGAATTACAAGATAACTTCTGAGATGAAATCTCTCGTTCGAGGAAGGCATGACGTCTTCGTCGGAGTATGCTCGTCACATCAATCGTGAAATCATTCGTGTAATAAGTATGACATTGATAACTTTTACGAACGCAGTGTATGTCCGATCGTTAAAAGAAATCTTTAAATTGATAATTGAACGAGCTTCGATGTTAAATCATTGCAACGACAGAGATTACTTTTGAGCGGTACAGATATAAGTATAACATGTATGATAATTGGATGAAATCTGTGTTTAGTGATGTTAGAGATGATATTTGAATATTGTTAAAAAATATGTAATGAATGTGACAATTAGATGGACTTGGTATCAAATGGTAGAAATGTATCATTGTGAACAAATGTCTAAGATGTATATGAATTGATTGATATCAATTTTAAACTTTGTTTTGTAATATCTGATTATTATTGATAGGTATATAATAATAACATGACAATTAGACGATATCAATATTAAATGTTGTTAGTCATGTTAGCTAAATATTGTCTAAATATGTAATAAGTATAACAATCAGAAGACTTTAATACAAAATGATGTTAGTAATGGTTGTCGAACACGGTTAACAAATTTCCAACAAGTATGGTAATTGGATAATCTCAATTTTAGTTGAAGATTGAGATGATTTTTAAACATTGTTGTAGTCTCAGCATCAACAGTTGTCAATGAAGGTTTTTGAAACGTGTAAGACGAGTATGACAATTAAATTGAACATAATATCAACTGATACGTAACGGATGAGATTCACTTACAATGAATACGTCCACTTAAAAGTTAAAGAAGTATAAATATTGTTCATGAAAGTCCAGCAATTGATCGATTTGTAGCAACTGTATTCGAACATAGTCAGGGATTACCCACGTGAGGTGCGGGAACAAGTATATTCACGTGAGCTCTGGTGCCAGAATTACACATGTGGTTGCTTAGCGTCGGGAATACTATTACTTTTATTACTATTATTAGGTATTACTTTTCATTGGAAGGCAATGTGCAATTCAAGTGGATACTCCAGATATTAGACAGCCACTTTGACACTTCAGGCAGCAGATTCCCACGATGGTACTTCCGGCACTAGACTCTCACGTGGGTAATCCAGGGTCAATCAACGTGTACAAACTACCAATGGATTAATAAATATATATAGTACATAAATCTATCAAAAGGGCATATAAATATATTAAATTATACATAACATAAATTAATAATTGTAAATTATACATATTAAATAAAGTTCTGCCAATAGCAATTATAGCAATCAATTGTAATTCAATCTACAGCAAAATTCACGTCCGAGCTTAATCATAATACGCAAAATATATGCAAATTACCGAAAGAAAAGTGGAAAAATAAAGAAAAATAGCTGTTCAACGAACCAGCGCTGGTTGAAAGTTTAAATTCATCACGACAGTTACGGTTTTCACGAAGAAAAATTAATCTCGTCGTTAAAACATATCTTATCAAAAATAAATCAAATGAGAATGTTCGGACGAAATCGATTACGTTCACGTATCGCGATAAAACGCCTATAAGTTACTTCCACCGCCATTCGTAACACCCAAATAGTGTTCCTCAATCGTTTTCATCCAGGTTCAAAGTGGATATCGCGCTCCAGTTTGACAAACGTTGCCGCGTACCTGTTAAACTTCGTAGACACCCGTATAGACGACGACAAAAACGTTATAGAAATGGCCCGGTGTGTGTACACCGTCGAGCACTGCGACTCAGGATCACAGGCCGCCATTAAAATTCATGAGGGTCGAGCGTGTAATGTTGTTTTCATGTGCTTGCACTCACACGCTCAAGGTTCCGCAATCGAATTAATTCTTGGTTTTCGGGGATTTTTTTCCGATCTCCCCAATCCCAATTGAGGGACGAGCCTCCCGTTATTTTTCCCGCCTCTCGGAGTTGGCGTTTACCAATTTGCCGAGCTATCCATTACAAAATGGCAACTCTGGTCTGGCAGCTTCTCCGCTTGGCTTGGCGGGAATATGCGCTTCAATGGGCACTCGGACAACTTCCACCTACTTTCGTTGCGCGCACTTAATCCTATGGAGTTCCAGCGCGACTTAATTAGTTGCAAAATTAGCGGAAAACTGAGGAAAAAAGGTGGTACACGGTACGTCGTGGCACTTCTCTCACGGTCTTCGGTCGATCAAGTCGAAGACGCTGAACTTTTTCGAAACATAGGAAATCGCTACCCGTGGAACGTCGTTGGAAATTGTGTTCATTGGTAAATGGTAAAATAAAAAACCGTGCCGAGATCTCAACGAGAAAAAAGTAGTTTCGCAATGGAAACGGAGCAAAGGGAAACGAAGATTAGTAAGAAGGATCCTTCCGCCTCGATCGTGGGTGGCTTTTGCGAATACTTGCTTGAACATTCATCGATTCCCCGTCGTTTATTTCCGCGATAACTTATACGATAAGTTCGACGGATAAATCGATAGCGCTAGACCGTGCCACAGCGATATAAGCGCCGCACGAAGGGCGAATCGGTCGAGTGTATGCAACTTTTATTTTTCTTTAGTCGTTTCTCTCTCCCTATTTTTTTCATTTGCCAGAGATGTTGGCCTGTGACGTACTATTCCGGCACGTATCATTGAATTCTGTAACATTACCAGCAAAAAAGAGAGGAAAAGGAGAGAAAAGACGGAAGAAAGCAGATACCCCGTTTATCCCACGCTTCTTAAATTACAGACTGTTTCCCATTTCTCCTCTTCCCGTGCCTATTCATTGTTTGCGATACCAATGAAAACGCTCACGCGGTTTGTGTTTGTCCCATTTTGCTCTTTATATCCGGAGAGTTCAATTTGCTGAAGGGGGAGAGAAGGAGGGGAAAAACGGAAGGAATGGAAAAAAATGAAGAGGAAAAAAGTGTCGTTCTTCCTAGAAAGCCGAGCAATGCGCGTCAACACCCTGCTCGTATTGTACTGTCCATTAGACTAATTAATAACGTTCTTTAACGACCACTTTTCCTCCTCTCACCTTCATTCGATAATACTCTCACTCTCTCGCGTTCCTTTTCCTGTTTCGCTTTTCGTCCCACCTTCGTGGCAAATATGATTTCGACGTAAAAGAACACGGTACACCTTTTTCAATGTTCCGCCATAACAAATAATTTTTTCAACACTTTTAATTGCAGCATCAAAGCGAGCAGTCGTATTAACCAGCCATCTACCTCGAGAGTTCGTGCTCGTTTTCTGTCCGTTGAATCCTGCGTGTTGTCGCCAATTTTTTTTTTATTAGTACAAACCTCGAGAGTCGCAGGCAGATTTTTACCCGCCAAGAGAAATTATTCATTCGTTATTTATCATTAGTTATTTATTTTATTTATTATATACATTCTGTTATATAGGCGATATTTTTTAATAAATTATCAGAACTAAATATGGAGTTATTATTTAAATTTGTAGTACTGTGATTAAACATTAATTATCGTCATAGTATCTACAGCACTGTAGAGAATACTACTTCGAAGAATTTAGGTCAAAGACTATGTTCATTAAATCGTTCCGTCGAGATGTGTATATAATATAAACAATAGAATATTAAAAAATTGTTAGTAACTTTATGATCAGCTTAAAATATTACAGTAACTTATATATACTTCAAACCATCATGTTAATTATTCATTAGTTGCTTAACTTTCATTTTTTAAGCTTCGTTACTTGATAATTATTATTATTAATTATATATTTTGTTATATTGATAAGATTTTTATATAAACTATAAAAATTAATTACGGAGTCATTATTTATTTTCAGCATTGTGATATCAATTTAATTGTCATCATAGTTACTACAAAATATTCTGCGCTTGCGCTTCTATTCGGAAGACCGAAGAAAAATAAATCGCGTCCGCCACTTTCTTCAACGACGCCCACATCATCTACAATGATGGCCATTCGCCACTTACACTCGGAACGTCGTCAGAGAAAGTCGTGTTTGTGATCAACCGTGAGTTTCTCACTAAAGTTTTCTTAAAAGAGTGGCTCATGTGCGAATAGAAAGTGCTGTGAAGTATCGTTTTACCGTGTAATCAGTCTTGTTAGTGTTAATTTGTGTGCATCAGTGTTTATTCATCTGTGATTTCATTTTTTTCTTTTTTGGTGCTAAATTATCCTAGAGTATAAAAAGAAAAAATGTTGCAAGTGTCAAATAAAACGTTGCGCTGTTACAACGACCGCGATAAAAAAAATAGGAATTCCGATAAATGTTTTCCTTACCATAATGATCGTTTACCAAGAATCATTAATAATTCATATGACTACAGAATATCGGTCGAAGCACTAAAACTAGCAGGATTAGAAAAACAACTGAAGAAGACTTGGATACTGACACGAAAATACACGCCTGAATATCCAAAAATGACAATAAATTTAAATAATAACACGCAAGATATTAAGAATGACACACAACCGGAAAGTGATAAAAGAGTAAAACACGAAGATGAAATTAATGACTCTAATTAACACAAAATTATTATACCAGACGGGCATAAATATACAAAAATAATCTTCATAATAATAAATATCATAAATAATCTTCTCAATCACGTTGCACCGGATACTTTAGTTCCGATAAAGTACAGGGCAAATGGAAATGTTGGCCAATTTCTGTGTGGACGATAAAGAAGTAGCAGTTGCGTTACTACATTGTGAAATGACAGTCAGCCGAGGAGAAAAATTGACAGTCCGAGTTACAAAGCCACCATTTCCCCGGTGTATAATTGACGACGAATTAAAAGAAAAAGTGAAACAAGCCATAATGAGACTATACATACAAGCGACAAAGTCAATGGATTTGTCAAGGTTTCACAGAGATTTCGACCTTGTTCCCGACTACTTTTGTGCGCTGCACTGGCCTCTAGTAATGGAAGTCGTGTTCAACGTTCTATCGGAGAACATGCCAGATTTAAAGGCACTCAATTTGAACGGAAATATATTGGACATCGATTTAATAGTACGCATGGTGAAACTGAAGTTAGTGGCATTAAAGATATTGCACATTGGAGAAAATTCGATAAGAGACATTGAAGAAATAAACGGTATGAATGATTTAGAGCTGCAGGAGCTCGTACTGACAGGGAATCCGATATGCAAAGAGTATCAATTCACAAATGATTATATCAAAGACCTGCAAAAACGGTGTCCTAAACTCCTGCCACTGGATGGTACGGATCTTCGAAAACCTGTGTGTTGTGCGATATAGTGGACGAGGGAAATAACATGACAGCATTCGAAAGAATGTTTGTTGCAAATGTGCAACAATTTACAATACAATTTTTACAAAAAAATATTTCCTCATATTAACCTCGTATACCAAAGATGCGTGTTTCACTATGACTCCATTTGATCCTCGCAATCCAATGGAGGACAGAAACTTGTGCGGAATAAATAATACAGACGATAGGCAAAAATTAGTGGAACATGGACGTTGGCCAATCGTTGCGTTTTTCTACAAAATGACACGAACTTCTCATTATTCTCACACACTTACCACAACCATCAGTCTGATTGCGGAAGGAATGACGTTGGCTACGGTCGCAGGAATGTTTAAAGAGATTAACGAGGAACAACAGCCTATCCGTTACTTTAACCGGACCTTCACGATAATTCTCGAAGGAAGTGGATGTTGGATTAAAAATGAGGAATTGCATATCACTCAGCCGACCGACACACAGTTAAATGAATTGAATAGTAAATCAGAAATACAAATGATCGATTCAGACCCAGAAATGACATTCGTGAGCACAGCTGACAGATTTATAAAAACAGATTTCTTCAGTTTAGCAACACAAGAGTACTATTACAGGAAAATTTTTATTTGAGAAGCAATAAATGACGATGACACACAGTCAGGAAGTAAGCATGAATTTTCAAGCTGTGCAGTCTTAAGTGTTTAGAAGAACTGTCGTGGAGAATGCGCTTTCATCGTTTCAGAAGCTTCAAAAACAAATAGAAGTATTAGTAAATGCTTCTTTAGCATATAAGTATGCCTTGTTTATTAAATAAGAATACTGTAGATATAGATGTAAGATGTACAAACGTTGTAATTCATTTCTCGTTTCTGCTCATGTATCTTTACTATGTATACTACGTACCTTATAAATGTATATTATATGTATCATATATATATATATATATATATATATATATATATATATATATATATGTATTATATATGTATCATGTATGTATGTATGTATGTATTATATATGGATCATGTATGAACGTATGTATTATATATGTATCTTGTAATATAATATTTATTTTATCTAAGTAGAGACCCAAGTTTTGTTAGGTATTAAATATATTTCTATTACGATGTATAAATTAGAAACGAAGGCTCTGATGGATATAAGTTTATTTCCGCGTTAATAAAGAATTTATCAACGGGCAGTTAATATTGCGAATTGTGAGTTGCAAATTTACGTGGAATGTTTTTTCTTCCTTTTTCTACTTTATTTCACAGCTATCCTAAAATTATTAGTTGTCATTCAGTACGTTTGAGACAAACAAAAGAAGAAAGATGATTGATGTAAAATACTGAAAGGAAACAATAATTTTTCCAAGAAGCAATGTATTTAACGGCGAATTTCTTTTTGTTAATGAAATTTACAATGTTCTTGTACAAGTGAAATTAAAATTCCAAGATTGACAAAAATATGTATTGGTGTTTTAAACTTTACAAGTAATTGCCTTTTGAAATAGGAATTTAGAAATAATTCACGTGTGCAAAGAGATTGACGGAAAAGCAATTTTTCAATTGTCACACCTGTTTGTACAACAATTTTGTATTTGTTAGTCATTGTCCATCTTGAATTTTTAACATGCATGTACAACAATTTTAGTACCGTTGAATTTTTAATAAACAATTTTTGTACAATAACTTAAGTATTTTCTATTTTATTACATTTGGAATTTTTAATAGAATCCTCTACAATAATTGTAGTATCATTGTCTTGGAATTTTTGTACAACAAATGTATATATTCATACGCGATATGTATATTCGGTGATTAAGAAGATGTTAAATTTTAGTATTTCTTTGCCAATCTCGGAAGCATGTGTAAATTTGAGTCGACAAAAGCGTGATAAGATTCAACCATTTACATTTCATGCTTTCCCTCTTTTATTCTCGTTTCATCAAATTCGGGAACAATTAAACATCCAGTTTCATCAATAATCATACGATCACTATCCCATAGAAAACAGTCGAACGACAACACGCGGTATTGCATAAACAACATGTTAAATTGATACAACCTAATGGCTTTCATCTCGTTGAACAAAATCGATATGTTCGCTATGGGAAAAGTATATTCCGTCACTTGTGCATCATGACGAGCTTATTTTCCACACAACCCATGGAGTAAAGAAGGTTGAACTTCTCATCGCATGTACTAGAAGGCTAATGTTCTCGTCACGCTGAAATCACCATGTAGTGTCATTCCCGAATTATCTCCTATATGATCTAAGCGTTCCCTCCATTCTCGTCCAACATCGTGAATACAAATTACCTCTCCCTCGGTTCTCTCCAACCCGTAATTTCGTCCCTGTTTCTGCTTACATCCCGTCATTATTCAGCGATTTGTACGGTCTGGAAGATACCAGGGGCGATAGATGTAAGTAAGTGATTCGATTAAGCTACATGGAGCTTACTTTGGAATTGAACAGCGACGTACGTAGCAGGATCGAGGAGGGAGCGAATTGGGGCGCGGACGACACATACATGTCCACAGGAATTCCACCATCCTCGACCTGGTTCGAGCCAACAATGCCAGCCACCCGATAATACCGGACCTTATTAATTAGTAGCCGTGTATGTGCACGCGGTCATGTATTTTGGTTCCAACTTATTTGCTGATATCGAGAGATAGAGAACGACGAGTGAACAACGGAAGCTCGCGCACTGAAAAATCGTCCTTGAGAGATTTTTTCGGGCCAGAGCGATTTGTCTCCGACCCGAAAATCGGATAGCATCTTCTGAGTCCTTTTGCGTTCTTAATTATTATACAGTCTTCTGTTTTAATCATTACGTGTAATTTCCAAATTGATTTGAAAATGATAAATATGCCAATATTTGACAATGTACGCCGATATACGCGGTGATACAGGCAAACTGTCACTCGAACCCCGCTGACGATACAACGTAGTAGCCTACGCAGTGTCATGATACATGTAGGTTGAGCAGTTTGCCGCTGGGTTGGCCGACAGACTGACGCGTTAGACACGCGCCAATAATCGCCTCTCCCTAGCTCGGAAGGGCTCTACTGCCGCACGGAAAGTACCTCGAGCAGTCACTCGTGCTGCAGCGTAAAATCGGAAGAAGCAATCGGAAGAAGGACTTGGTGATTGGACCGCGTGGTGGGATTTTGACCGCCGCGTTTGGCTCTTTCCCGCCGCTCTGTCTTTAAAAGCATACTCGCTGCCGCCTTGCACGCAATGGTGGTCGATTAATTATGGCACAACGGTGTGCATTTTTACCCGCTTACATCTTCTTGACCCAATCCCCGTGCTGTCCAGCGTGTGGCAGTGATGCCGCTCGAGCCCGATCCACTTCAATCTGGTGACTGACACTTTGGTTCGTGGACGAGGGGACTCAGGATCCGGATCTGTGTTAGCGGACGAGAGGCTCTCAGCCATAGCCTACGTGACGACTTAGCGTTTGTCTTTGCATTAAATGGGGCGTGTCGATGGGATGACGGTCAACGGCGCTGTCGGCGGTGCTGTTATGAGTCAGAGAACTTGCCCCATATTTCAAGCGACTTGCCGCTACTTGCAGATTCGCAGATGATCTCCAGATATATCGTTGAGTCCCAGGTTCGTGCGAGGATCTCACGTTCTTGCTCCCCTACTTAGTCGTGAAGCCCGAACTGTGAAGAATGGTCGCCGTGGTCGATGTCATTCTGCCTTTCGGGAACAAGTTGGGCTCGTTGAAGCGAGGTTTGGAAAGATGCTTATGTGGCAACCCATAACCGACTCGATGCGTAGGCGCGTTTACACTGTCCACATGGACGGCTCAATGTAAGGAGAGCCTGACTTCCGTGGAGCGGTCGCCTGCTGGCCGTAATGCGCGTCTCATCATGTTACGCAGTGATATTGAAATAGCTAATCGTGTCAGAATTGTAGCCTTGTCCCGCGACATGCACTTTGTACTTGTCACACGAAACCGTCAATATCGCGCTCCGGTTGCCGGAGAATTCCAAACCGGGACTCTTACTGCGCACAAGAAGCCAGACTTCAGCGAGCATAACAACAACGGCGTAAGCAGGAGCCAAATCGAATTATAATGACATTTTTTCTAAAGTTATTTCCTAACATATTTAGTTTTAAATTACCCACTGTCTACTATCTTTCAGTACTTTAACTTAATTTAATATTTACTGCATTCTAAACCTTATCTAACTTTAAATCATTACTAATACGCCCTGTCATTCCTGGACCCACAGTGGAACGTTTATAGCTACAACGCTTACCGACCTCCGTAATTTATTTATCCATTCAATTTGTTGACATTTATTCACGGCTACGTTTTAACATTTCCTTTCAAGTCTAAAATTACACTGCTACATATACGTAGAGACAAGTGCTTTTGCGGACAATGGTGCCAGCTCCACGCAAGCCAGTACTAATACTTCCTTTGAATATACAAAAACGTATACTATTGCAACGTAACGCGTACAGATAGGATTAGGTCACAATAATTTAATCTATCTTTTCTATTTACAAAATAATTTATTTATCATTATATACAAACTACTATTTCTACAATCATCTTTATGTATTTATATATAATTATGTGTTATAGAACGTTCTATAGAATGTTCTATGTACACTTATTAAAATATATTTATACAATTCATAGAGATTTTTATAAATGCATGAATGTGAAGGGCCGATCTAGAACCCTCTCCTGCTTGTAATCCGTATATTCCGAAACAAAGTGGCCGCCTATGAAAAGTTCATGTATCATGCTACGGGAGTGTTGACGTGGAGAAAATGGCTGTAAAAATAAAGCACCATTTATCTATCCTTATGAACATAAATCCAACCTAATTCTGTTTAACTCTGAAGAAATCTTGCATAACTCACCCGACATGCCTAAGGGGCCAGAACGAGTATCTGATTCCTACAGACTAAAACATCCACAATTGGTTATAAACTATTACGTGTGGCTAGCTACGGGACAATAAACTAGGCCGTAGATTCCTGAAACGCAGACTATTTTCTTCGTCTCGGATGTCAGCGTCTCCAGGATAACTCTCTTTTCCATGTATTGCGGCAGCGGAGCAGCTGACTATCGGGTGTGCTTCGGGTCCTGATGCTTTCTGTGGGGCTTTTTGAATCGCTCATCTCTGAAATACATTATTGCATTAATCGCATGAAGTCGTTAGTTCTGCTGAAACGGCGTGTTCTAGCTCCTGCATGGAGTCCGCTACGTCTTTGTGGAGTGTTCTTCTCGCGGTATCTGTATATAACCTTAGTCATAAGTATCTCACTACAGAAATTGTACCCTCCAAACTCTCGTATTCGCTGTACAACAGAGAACCGACTGAAGCGGCTGGGGACAGATCTGGCCCAATCGCTTCAATGAGTGTGATGCGCTGCTCACTAACATATTGTCAAACCGAAACTTTGTGATGGGCGGAATCAGAAATATCACTGCACTTTTGACACTCTGACTGTGCCTCGGCTCTTAACCGGTTCAGAGAGTCACCGAAGTGTGCGCGGCAGGTGAGTGCCAAGGCGTTACTCTGTGTCAGGGTAACGGCCTCATGTTTCGACACTGGTGCCGGCTTAATTCTCTAAGGGTACTTGTCGCGTCACTTCTTGCGCCCTTCGCAGGTTTTGCCGTCTGACTAAGTGGTTTTTACCGATATCCACTCCCGCGTAGCACTGATCTCGAACAGGGAACTTTGGTTTGGCGTCCACATCTGCGATCAGTTGAAAAGAAATCATTCCAACCAATGTCAGTGACGCTTCAATGATGAGAGTCCGGGACTCTCTCGCTATCCGGATTGACATATGCCTCTGACCACGTCGCAGGGTTCCAGCCGTGGATACCTGCTGAATCTAAATGGGAGTCCCATACAGGGTCACAAATCTTATGACGCATCTGTAGTGGCGGCAAATGACTTTATTTGGACGTCGGATATTTTTGAATAGGTGAACCAGAAGTGTCGCTACTCTCTTCACTCTGGGCGATAGGCGACTAAGGCAAGCATTAAAATTGAAGCGTCCAGTGTGATACTGAGATACATCAGATATTCGTTATCACGTGTACGATCACCTTGTACGCAGAATCTGTTTTTGTGTGGAAGTTGTGTTAGGGGTAAGCCATGAAAGCAGAGGGATTCGGACACTTGGGCAACGTCTTCTAAGCGAAGGCAACGGATGCTAGTTACGACCGCCACTCCTGTTTCCATAGGCCTAAACGTACGGGAGCCTCCTTCCCCCCACGATAAGGAATACATCTTCAGAGAAGCAGATTACCGGTTCCTCAGGTGGGACCGCCAGTACCTGATTACATTCAATATTCCACAGCGTCGGGCCTAGGACCGATCACAGTGGAATGACACGTGTTGCGACCCTGCTGATTTCGGTGCCGTCCCCGATGGTGTAGATTATTTTCCGTGTATAGAGATATATGGAGATGACGCTCTGAATGTATAGTGGAACTTCCAGTTTTGAGAGTTGGGAGTTGACGGCGCTCTTATCTGCGTTCTCGCTGGTTGTTCCAATTTGCCACGGATATTTCATTTTTCTCGGCAGTTGCAGAAGAAGAGCTGAGAGGATTCCTTCTTTGAATGACACTAGGCGTGTCTCGATGAAGCCCGTCTGTTCTTCCTCGCTTATCCGCTGTTCTCGAGGTGAGATTTCGACTCTTCCTGGAGTACTTGTCGACACCTCGAGCGATGTGGATCGCGTAGATTTCTCGTAATCCATCTGTTCGTCTGCCCTTGGACATAGAGGGCAGCTATTCTCGCGAAGAAGATAGCGCGAGATTCCTTTTCTATCATATGCACTCCGGCTAGAGGAAGCGGAGTGCTCAACCTTCGCGAGTATTTGCTCCAGGTCGTTCAACCTGGTTCGCAGCCGAAGGTTTCCCTTCTCAAGTGTCGCAGTACTACCATTGGCGCTGACTCTCCTCGCGAACTCGGTCGTCGCTGCCTTCTGGATGTCAGCTCCTCTCCCGGTGCATCTCTTGTACGCTCCCTTGAGATATTTGGAGGTAGTTGATATATTCTCATGCAACTCTCGCATGCTCGATTATGATGCTAATTATGACCGCTGCCGTAAGAGGCTCATGACAAACATCAACTCCTCCAATTATATAAGGGATATCGAAATTTTGTACTGTAAGGGTGCGTCGATTCTTGGATAGACGAGGTAGTTTACATCCGCCTCTCTGTCTTCGTCATCGCTAGGCTGGTACTGTACAGTCTGCATTTGCTTCGTAGAAACTCCGTTTATTTCCTCAGAGGATCTCGGTAGTCTCCTCTTTCCTCCTCCCATTTTGTCCTTGAAGTACAGGAACTGATGCCAGTCCGACGCGACAGTGTCCATATCGCTGTCGGTCATTATGATTCCTTTCATGATTTCCGTGTCGTCCGACCCAGACACATGGTAGGATAGCGGGAGTGGGTGACAACCTGCGCTACTGCGTAGTCTTCTGATGACGAAAGCAAGAGGGCCCGCAAATATTCTAACATACTTACACACGTTCATATTTGTTTCGACAGATTTATTGGGCTCTTCGGTGTAACGGCTCGACGACACCGATGTTTTATCGTGCGGCCACGCGCGCGCCGGGCATACATAAGCACATCAGACAAACCTACAAACTGACATATGCCCATGCTTGTATGCGCGGCAGTCTACTGTTCACGAGGTCCCCAGCTACGGCTGGGCGAGTTTTCGTACCATGTGGCTAGTTCCCCAGACTTCTATACGGAATTAGTGGTATTGGGATGCCCTAGCCGGATTAAGCAAACCTTTCGCGGCCTCACGTTTTATATGTGTAGCGTTCGCATGAGCTACTATCGCACAAGTCCGCGCAAATGCGCGTGGGCCGAACATATGTATGTGATCGGTTTCTTGCACGAGTACCTCTACGGAGCACGCTAGTGTCAAACGAAAGCAGATGACCCCGCCTTTTCGCTGCCCCGCTGGATACGTTCCGCCTTGGGAGGACCTTCGGGAAATTTCAGACCAAGAGGCTAAGTGGGTCACCTCTCGGATGCGACGGTCTACCTCGCTGTTGATCCTTTAGTCGTGAAGCTTGGGTTTTTCCATGCGCTGTCTGCACACCCTACGCCGTCGGCCGCGAAGGTGGAATTTTAGTCGCGTATGACCTCAGGGAGAAGTCGCATAACTGCGTTCCAGTTCATCCGAGCGATTTATACTAATTGTTTATTGAGTTCCATCATAGTCGTCCTGCGACCTGGGCGCAGAGGACCTGGGTTCGGTACAATGCACAGTTTGCCAGCCGTTTCTCGATGACGGAGGAGCGAACACCTGTTCGTTTCCGCTACAAGGAGCCTGGAGGTACCGAAGATTCCAACACCAGTAAGGTTAAACGTTTTTTCTTGTACGTGATATTTAATTCGACTGCGTTCGAATGGCTTCTGTACTTCCTTACGATTAGTACGCCGTGAGTGGCGCATGCGCGCACGCTCGCGCAGACACGTACCTAAGCCGCGACAAGATCGTCGATCACACAGGTCCGTAGTTCTGATTTCCTTCAAGAAGTCATTTCCGATTTATGTGTCGAGATAGGCATCAATATATTCGATTTCTGTATAGGAGTTAATGTCGTTGGTGAATAATCGAATGTTTATCGTTTTTTGCTACCAGATTGCCAAGTGAAGCTGGCGATTCGGAATAGCCGAAAATCCAAATGACCGCTTTGACGTCTCGTGCAAGCTCGACTGTTGTCAGGGAGCTGAACCGCTGGCTGATTGAGCAAATTTCGTCGAGCAGCGCCACATGCATATACTGTGTACACAATGTTTACTACACACTTCAGTGTTTAACTTGTTTTACATCTCAATGATATTTCTCTGCGGCTTCCCAAGAACTGTTTCTGTTCACGTACTTTCACACAAGATTTGGGGATTAATCAATTCTTTTGTACTTCACTTTGTAGATCATTGTCCTCTTCATACGTTCCTTCCAGAGAAGACAGCTGGATTATTTGGAGAGCCCTGAGTG
Source organism: Tetragonisca angustula (assembly GCA_036937485.2). Taxonomy (NCBI): domain Eukaryota; kingdom Metazoa; phylum Arthropoda; class Insecta; order Hymenoptera; family Apidae; genus Tetragonisca; species Tetragonisca angustula. The sequence goes on along the minus strand of JAWNGG020000484.1, from coordinate 27,498 downwards.
TCTGCTGTTCCTTGTATCGTAAGCCAATCATTGTTGGCTGACGTCTCAGGATCAGTCAGACTAACGATCGCAGGATCGTGTGGTATCACAAACGATATAAGACGCTTCAAACGTAGGCTTATGGTGGTCACAGGCCACATCTGCTAATTCTTTCCTTTTCCTATTCAGGTTGACTCGTTTTATATTCAGGGACGGGCAATGGATAGTTGCGAGTCATTATCACCAATTGAGCTACCGCAGGTTGGGCCAGTACTTCAGACAATCACAGCGAACTAGTTCACAGGGCATTCGATTTTGAGTTACCGAGTTTCCAAACATGGGATATAGTTAAGTATCCGTATCCTTGACCGTATTTTTTAATGCTCTAACCTCGTTTGATGCCTTCAATATGGGATGCGCCTCCACCAAGTAGGTCTCTGTAGTGTGGGAGATATAACGAATATTTCAAGCGGAATACAGCCAATCACTGGGCTGGGATTTCACCGATTGACCTCTGGCTGTCTTATCTTCTACAGTTAACCTAGAAACGTTTGAAAAATTTCACATTATCGAGGTTATGGAATGCCGTCCAGATTGCAGCTCTGGGGCTGCCCAACCACTTTTCCATACTTGCGTATCGTGCACGTGGTAACGAGTTGCCAGAAAGACAGATTTTATAGATGATGAATCGTTTCACTCCATGGTAGTGGCAACCGACTTGCAGGATATGATTTAATTAAATATAACCGAGACTATTTGTGTTACGAACACTGCCGTTGCACCGCTGTTCACCGAATCACCTACAGATCGCGATGTGCATTCGAACAAAATAGGTTCTTTAATATTCACTTCTGTAGTGTTACAATACTGTAGTGTTAAATACCGTTTCTCTCGAAGCCTAGAAAAACATATTACCTTCTTAATGTTGAAGGAAACTTTACCCCAGGTCATTCTGAAAGTGATGATCGTGTTGTGTCGGATTTTTATCGACTAAAGCATCCATGATGTCACTCTTCACGTTGCTAGAGGCAGTTCTTGGCCGGAGATATTTAATCGAAGACCTAAATCATTGACCCTTGGGATTCCGTCTCGTTGGGGAAGAATTTTCCCACCCCCTATTATCCTCGCATACCTGCAACGGCCAACGTCGGTTTGCCTCCACCCGTGGCTCCCAGAATGGACGGCCCCACCCTTCTCATTCGTGGATAAATCGGTGGATGTAACTGTGCAGTGTCAGTGCATCTTACATTTGCATTACACATTTCCATTAGGTCTGGCGTGGCAACGCATAAACCGTATTTCCTTCAGAGTTTTTACGATGTACCGCGAAAAACGGTCATTCCACTCTAATGTGTTGCACGTTGTTCTAACGCGCACCACAGTTTGTGTACTCCGCTGTATATGCTGCACCGTCCATGTGCAGGTATGTGCCGAAACATCCGTGCAACGTTGGAATCTGTCTGACACTGAAAGACAGCCCTCGTTGACAGTGGAGCAGCCACCGGTTCAAGCGATCCATTATCGCGTCCACGAAAGGTCACCTTTCATTACGTCTGAAGATTAGCGATGCTCTTCAGGCGTTCTGCGCGTTTATCTGCTCGCGGAGTCTCCATGCGCCTATTTTGGATTTCGTAAGGACACTAACGAAAGTACGGTGCTATTGCACCTTACGAAAGACCGTCGCAATTTCACTAACTGCGAGGATCATGCTCGCTAACATTAACACAGTCCCTCCGGATTTTTCTGTAGACTCTGATGACCCGGGAAGCCTTTGTATTTTTACAAGAACAGCCGTCTCTTTCCTTTCAATGTTGTCGGCCCATACCGAGATGCCGAGCGGCCCATAAAGAGACAGAAGCGATCACGTTAGCATATAGTCTACTGACATTTGTGTCTGAACCGTTGATGTTCGGTAGGAGCCATCCTAGTCGTCCAGCCACTCCCAGCGCTCTAGGTGCGAGTCCCTCAACATGTTGCGCTGCATCGCAAACATCGGGCAATCCGCGATAACGTGATGCACTAGCAACACAATCCGCGCACTCCGCCGAATTTGTTTCACCAATTCTTTGCAGGTACGTGTCGAGGCAGACGTGACATGTCTGTGATTTTAAACTCAGGTTTCTCGTGCCGTAGACCAGTCTTTGTTTTCAGGAATCCAGGATCGCTTCCACGAATGGTCGTCACATGTGTTTGGAAATCAGCTGCGTATTGTATGAGCTTTGCGCGACTTCCTGTTCGCGAAATCGCCACGCGTATCTGTAGCAATTCGTGAGGGTTTTGCCAATTGCAAATGCGCCTGGATCTTGCTAAGCGGTTCTGCATTAGCGCTTCTTCATAGTTTGAACGGAACCACTTTCGCTAGATTTGGGGTCTCCTCGCCAGTTATTGTCTTGTATGATCTGATGACCCGGATCGCCATCAGCATCTGTATTTTGAGTAACACAACAATGTACTCATTTTTAATGTGATCGGCTTACAGCGGATGATATCGGAGAATATATAAAGGGTGGAGGAGTTGATCACATTAGCGTACAAGCGTCATAATTCGATGTTTGTGCCAATAATGTTGAGTAGTGTGTGAGACTCTTAAATTGTTTGTGCCTGCCAACCAAATCCTGTGGGAGCTCCATTTCAATAATTCGATCAGCAAGATCGAGGTCTTTGCCTACTAAACGATACCGAACGCTCGGTTACCTATCGCTTTATGATACTTCCACGAAACGCAGGTATCCAATGTTGATGAAGAGCATGTTGTATCACGCTACATGGGATCGAGTGGCACGCTTTGGAGATGTCCAAGGACACCTCGACGGCCAACATGTTTCCCGACACCTCTCATCCTGCCAAGCTTACAAACTTGTTGATCGCCTTGATGGTTGAGTTGCCAGTTCTAAATCCACGAGTTCCATGGAAACTTTGAAACCACCCGGTTAAGATGGGACCAGATCCAGTCCATTAATATATTTTCCAGCATCTTCTCGGTCTCGTTTATGATGCAAATTGGACGGTACGAAGGTGGTTTTTCCCAGGACTTCTCCCCATATTTGGACGACAACACTAAACTGTACTCCAAATCTTCGGGAAAGTACCTGTATCGATGCACGCGTTAAATATTTCCACGATCTTCTTGTGCAACATGTCGGCTGCAATTGTCAGTACTCTACCTGGGATGCCGTACCGGCCTGGTGCGGAATTTCTTGATTCCATCCATTTCACAGCATTAAAGAGTTCAGCCGTGCTGATTTTGGTACATGCGGCCACAATGAGTCTGTACCGAGCTGCTCATCAACTGTTCCCATGCACTATCCTTCGCTGAACTGAAACGTTTTCGGAGTGTAGTTGCAGCGTTACTGTATGCAGCATGAACTTGTGCATGTAAGCTAGCATTTGGTATGTAAGCTGAAAACTACTCGAATGTCCAGTAGGTTGGGGCGTAAACTACTGCGATGGTGTAGTTTCCACATTCTGAAGCTATAAATCATTGTCCTCGTCCGAAAATGCGGAGAGGAGAGGAAAATTGGAATTCGGACTTGTTATTGCCACCAGCTCTTCATTGTCTGCTTCCCAGTCTGTTACGTAGGGTATCCTGTAGGTCTGACCACGATAGCTATGCCGGTGTTCGACTCTGCTAGCGTTTGCATCGGGAGATCCTGGACGCTAGCAGAACGGTTCGTGTGTAAAGTGTGGTCCGACAGACATATCGCTCCACGGCATGCATGTCCACTTCACAGCTGATGGATGGCTTTGTTCGAGAATATCGCCAGGTCTATCTGTATCTATTGCGTCCTCCGCCTGCAGTAGACTATCATTTCTACTTCAGTGTTGTGATTCTGTTTTCGCTGATTCTGTTATATCCTGATCATTTGCCATGCTCATACATCCCATATATTCGATCTTGGGGAGTCGGGGGAGTTACACGCTTTGCTGCCATATCTGAGTGCTGCAGCGAATCCGTGATCAGTGACCAGAGCGAGCAGCGGAGAAGCAGCGCATGTTCCAGCTTTGTGAAATTTGCGTTGGATATGAACTAGTGAATACTTATGTCTACATTATACTGGCACACGCTCTTCGCATGGCCAGACTGCAAGTAATTATTGCACTGAATTATTGCAGGGAGTTCGCAAGTGTGGCATCCACTTGTGCAGATGACCATTCTACAATTATCCTGTATGTTTGTGCTTCCTACCTTGCTGCTGCTGCCTGACATCTAGCACATATTATGTGCAGCGACCTGAATGATCGTTTTCAGTTCTCACAAACAGAGATCTGATTTTCCTTACAGCGTCCCAGATCACCCTGCCTCGGATATTACATATCAGTTCTTGAGCTGTGATATAGTCATCAATGTTCTTGATATTAACTTCCGTCAACATGAAGAATCGGCCGAAATTTACTTTCTCTCTTCCCACGTATAAACCACTTTCTAGCCAGATGCTCCGCCTTGTCAGCGCTCTCTTTAACAGAAATCTCGAGCACCATATATCCTGCAATGGAACGTCGACATCGAATGTCATCTATGCCTCGTTCTTTTAGATTTGTCACCTTGGCCGCTTTCATCTGATAGGCGTATTTCATGTTGCTTCCGGAGCTGTGGTAAGCGTATCGTTGAAGCTCTCGGAGGCTTTACCTCGTTTGCTCTTCTCTTATGAGATTCTTCGGTAGCGGAGGTGTTGGCGGTGTCGGCCTGTTGTCCTTTTCCCGCTTCTGCCTCCTTGCATTCCTACCCACGGCATGTGCCAATTCCTTTTGCCTCTGTGGATTGGAAAGTTACCCATCGCGTTGTGGCCGCTGCCTTTGGAGCGGCTATCTCCTGGTTAATTTTTTCATTTAGCATGTTCTAATGCCGGTAGGAGGCATACTTCTTCTGCTACACACCAATTGTATTTAGATAATTCTCCGCAAAACACTTCGAGGGTATCTCCCCTAAACGACACCATTATTGCATCAATGAACTTCTCTGAACACTATGTCTTGTCTCCTGAACGGTATATCTCTGTCTATTCAGCATTCTTCCTAGTGAGGACGATTTCGTGAAAACTTCTGAGCTCGCAAAGGGATGTGCTGTTGCATACCATACCTGCTCGATTTTCGCAGGAATACTGGTCCTCTTCCTGTGGTTTGTAATTTGAGCCTATTCTTTCGGATTGGATTCCAGCAGCATCAGCCTCCTTTCCATCTGAATCAGTCTGAATCTCAGGAGTAGGTTTTCCTTCACTAGATTCGCCACACTCGGTGACACAGTCGGGACACTTCTTGGGAGTTCCGTGGCGTCTTGGCGAATGTAGATAGGTTTCAAGTTTTTCGACGTCGTGGTGATGGTTTCACTTGTTCTGGCTTTAGCATTGATCCACGATATCATTTCAGCCGTAGTCGTTATCCTCGTCCCCCTCGCAAGGGCCACCAATGTAGGCCACCAATTTTGATTTCGCCGAAGGCGGTAGAGAATCCGCGACCGAAACCATTGCATATTTCTCTGGGTGGTCGATCAGATTCATGTCCCACGTGTGTATGCATTCTGCTTACCTTCATTTGCGACCGATGGTACCAGATTCTCCAGAAACACTTGTGTTTCTTTTGGCATTTTTGCTTGTATTGTCGGGAAAAGAAAACCAGTCAGATGCGTCCGATTTCTATTCTCCGCTGCCTCAGATGATAAGACCGTCATTCATGACAACGTTCACCGTCTCATTGTTGTCTAACCGGGCCTGGATAGGAACCCGGCCTATACCGCGGTCGTTAGATAACGATGTACATGGTACCAGCTACATCGTGCCGTTTACATCGGCCTGGTGGCTCCGACGACCAATGATCCAGGAACATTTCTCTGTATCCCGTGTCTGTCTCTTATAGTTAAAAGGGTGTTTGACATCCAAGTAGTTAGCTGCACATGAGGCCTGGATAACACCCTCTGCGCAGTTGTGGAACAGTCGTTCGATAACTATGTAGCGGGGGCCTATTCATACACAGCTGGCTGCTGCTTGTTCGCTCTACTTTCGTCAACCAATCGCGCCAATATAGCCGATCAGCAGAACGCGTCTTTGCGCGGCTGTCCCTACTGGAGGTATTCTTCCGACTATGATGAGTGGGAACTCTAGTTAGTCACGGATTCACCTTAACAGTGAGAGGATTGACCGCTGTTTACAAACTCTTATCGTGTTCTTTCCTGTTTCATGTAGCCAATCAGAAGAGATTCCAATCCAATGAGACCGCATAGCCGTATCTCACCACCGGTTTGTTTTAGCGATTCACTTTTACCACACTGAGGTAAGTATTTATAGATAATTTCGCACTTATTTCTACACCTCAAAAACTTCCATTGGCAGGGTTAGTGCTTATTCATCGTTTTATCATGGATTTTCGAATCGGCCGAATCAGGGACTCGTGACGTCACAGCGCGAACGTAGTTCGAAACCCTTAGCCCCATTTGACAGACACATGATCGCGAATTACGATATTTGCGGCCTTATGAGGACCATTTTGCGTCTATTCTAATAAATTATCACAGACTATATTATTATAGCAGCTTTGGCGGAGCATAAATATTCTTACTCGCGTCGTTGCTACTGTGGTCAACTGCATACGACTTGCGTCACAGCTCGCTGCCGGGGTAGCGCATAACATATTATAGAGTACACAAAGGACACTAACACTTTCTATTATATATTTATTCTCAAACTGAAGAAAATTTGTAGCATTGTTCACAGCGTTCCATCGACTCTTTGCGATCGCATAGATAGTTGAGCACATGAATATCGATCTATTTGCACCGTTATATCACAGACGTACCGTCTAAACGTTTTGTCTTAAAACTTTTGTTTTTCTCGGACATTGCCGGGCTCCACCGAGCTTTTCTATTCCTAAAATGTAAACAGCACGAACAAAGAGAAATGTCAACCTCTAACAGCCTACGAAACGGCATCCAACATTGCCGCTTACCGTTTGCGTTAACCATGTATGACGCAATATGATTTAATCACGTTCATTTGTAGCTTACTCTGCACTCTATTAAACCCAAGATACAAGGCACTCGATATCCATTGTGTCGTGCACTATATCGTGACATCACAGGAACGCAATTCTTTATAGGGCCGTGGTGCGTATCACGGTTCTGCCGCCCCAGACCGTGGACTGCACGATTCACCGGTGGTAGCACATTGCCGAATTTCCTGAACGCAATTATTGTATCTCAGCACTAGTGAAGACATTTGTGCGTCTCACTGAATATGCAGTCCAGCGGAGCATTCTGCTTTTCACAGTATCACGCAGAGAATTATAGAGCTCAAAAGAGACACGTCCGTAACACTCAGGGTGATATTGCGCTCATAGTATTTTTTTTCCTTGTACGTGGAGCAAATCTTCGAAAGACAGCTGGACACCCTTAGTGGGCTGGCCAGGTTGTGTCCGATTATTACCGACCAAAATCTCCACGAAGGCCTGCCTGAATTTGAGAGCTCCGTGTCCATGGTACTTCTCCGTTGCTCTGTCGACAATTGACTCTCAGGCTACCTTTCAAGTTGCAACTTTCTTTTCTATTATGCGCTGTCGAGGCCATGTCCAGAAGCGCAGCATCTCTGATTAAGCTAAGTTCGGTGAGTGATGGAGCCCCGCCTCGCTCGCTAATTTTCTATTTTTTATTTCTTGAAATATTATTTACAGAGGGAAAGTTGATTCTAACCTTTTGACAGATATCTGTCCCCAATCTCTATTGCATAGATGAGACTGTAGCGAGGCATGGGCGGTCTTTCATTGATCTCCGTTGCCGTCTGGTCAGTCTTTGTAGATTTTCTGCTTCCGGCTTCGATTCGTCGGTCCGTTTGAGTTCAACTGCATCCTCGCAGAAGTTGTTTGCATATATTCTATGCTATTCGGTGGTAAGTGAGGAGTCGGCTACCGCTGCAGAGAAGAAATCTGGACTGAAAATGTCCCTAAGAGGGAAGCGTTGCTCTTCGCAGGCGGACCTCCAGCAGTTAGTGTACAGAGTCGAAATTTGTATCGCATTCTTGGCACATGGGATCCTTTTCCGCCTATATTCAGCGCAGGTAATTATCAAATTATATGTGTCCAGTGAGGGCCTCAGTGACCTTGAATGTGAGAGTGCTAGCGGCTTCTATAAACCATCTGTCCCAGTGGAGAAGGAGAGCGGCGATAGTACGATGGTGTCTTACGTGTTCCACCTCAAGCTCTCGATTCATTTTTAGATACGCGTGAGCAATGTCTGCTGTCTAATTTGTATTGCTATTGATCCTGGGATTATTGCTTCCACCCTATCCTGGTTTCAATACCTATAGATGATTTCACGGACTGCGTCAGTAGATAGGTGGAAAGGGAGCATAGCCGCAAGAATTATGGCTGCATCGTAAGATACGATACTATAGGCCTGCACTGACCTGATGGACATCTGTTCCGTAGCTGTCGTAGCAATCTATATCCACCCAAGGAAGCTTGACGTAACCAAATCGACTCGTGCATTCTCATAGATATGGCTTCTTCCTTTCAAAGGCGGCGGATTGTCTCTTCCAGTCATTCGATATTCGGGAGAAGATTTCCCTGCTGAGATTTTCCATAGACAACTGGATGGTTTTCGCGTTGGATGTAGGCTGTGGAGCCAAAGGTCTACGATCTGGATCAAGGCGACTTCCAGTCCTATGTAACAGATCCTGGTGGTTATTGCAGCCACCGCCGTCTCCATCAGCATTAGTGTGTGGTTCCAATACATGCCGCTGGGACTAAGTAGTGTGTCATCAGCGTAACACAACATCTGGATCCCGGCCGGAACTGCTGCTACCAAGACCTGGTTTTACCCTACATTCCAGATTAGTAGGCCGTGAACGGTGGACGATTCTACATTTTTGTCACTTTTATGACAACTCTGAACCTTCGTCTATATTATATATAATGGACCACTCCTAGAGGTAACTATAGATAACTTCTCTCAAACATAAGGGAACGCTATGTATAGAAAAGGCTGATGGGATCTTGTTAAGATAAAAAGTTGAAAGGGTTGATTATGTCAAATTGTCACCGCCGTCGCGATAGCTGCCAGAAAGATAGCAGACTGTGCGTATTTCACTGCATTTTCGATGGCACATATGGTTGAGTGCCCAACAAGGATCACGAACTGGTTGTCTGAGATATCCGGGTCTGTGTTGAAAGATGTTTCTTGGTCATGTTGGGGACAATTCTCTCAGCATCTTCCTCATTTCGTTCAGAAGGGAGATCGGTCTCAGCGATGATGTTCACATACATTTTTGCATGGTTTCGGGACTAGGACCAGATTTGCTTATCTGAACGCTTTTGGGCATCTTACTGTTTTGAGGCAAGGGTTGAGGAGCCTGTTCACGGTTCCGTTGAGTTTGGTGACAACTGTCGTTAATACTAGACATGGTACTCCGTACAAGGAGCAGAGTTCTTTCTTCCCATTCTTGCTATATCTAGAGACAGTTCATCGTTGAATATTGGCGGACTCATTTCTGATGATGTGTGTATGTTAGGAGGTTTATCGCCTGGCGAACTGGGGAAGAGAATGCATAGAGTGTCCGAGAGTCCAGGATTTCCGTAATATGAGATGGCCTGATCCGTAATTTCCACCGGACTGAGCAGTAGGGTCACCACAAAGTATCCTGTTCAAGAGGTCCGAGAAAATTTTCACATGCGTGGGACTTAGCTTCTTCTATCTGCTGCTGTAATTTAGTAGCCACAGTACCTCTGGTATAGTTCCTCCGTGCATCCATGTCGCGTTGATTCTGCTTGCGGGCGCGTTGGAAGCGCCATCTTAATTTATACTATCCGTTCGCGTGTTTCTGGTTTCCTCCAACCAACAGTATGTCGAGTTTCTCAAGTTCGGTTTGGAGTGGGGCTTGGTTGTCTTGCAGATTTCGTGCAGGGATCAATGGAACCACTGCCATTCCTTAATTGCATCCACCATTGCATGAGTCTGAGGGACAGTCCAGGCTATTGCGCGATTTACTGCTACTTCGCAGACATTTTCTAGATTTCTAGCTGCCCACCTTCTGACTGCTTCCTCTTCACGTCGGTTTCCGTGCAGTAAGACTGCTGGGGACAGAGTGAAGCTGGAGGTATCTAGTCTGCCTGCAGAGCAATATGTATACAGCGATTGTCGCTTAATGTCTCTGCATATCGGGTCACTATCCAACCAGAATCCTTATCTGCCATGGTCGGGGATGCTTATGAAGTTGTACTCGCCTTGTCATCTGAAAGAGTTGTTAGGGCATCCTGAGTTCGTGAAAGGAGGGTCGGTGTTTGCTGCCCAGTCTACTGTAGCTCTGCCCATCGGGTCTGTTTTTGGGCTGCCCCTGGTTTTCAAGTGGTCAAGAAGCAGAAACGATAGTGTGTGCATAGCTGCCAAGTAGGTACTTGAGTCGTCCATAAGTTTAGTAAACATTCCAAGGGGCTAGCTATGTTGGTCGTATTCACAACGGTTATGCTATCCCATGATGCCGCGACGAAACCTCTTCTTTTGAACAAGGCTCTTAAATGAGGGTTGTATGAGGAAGTTCCTCGCCTGACAGCGACGGACCATAACATGTTCCCAATACAATTCGGGTGGCTCGGGACACGGCTCTGTTCTGCTGTCACGGCCAGACAGATTTTCCGTTCGTCCATTGTTTGTTTATGCTGACCTTGTACACTGGCCGAGTGATTAACTTTGGCTTGGAATGTATGGCATCACACAGCTGACATCCCTTACAGAGGGGTAGCGCCTGTTCAACTCCAACGCGCTAGCGCAGGAACTTCCATCCGATTACCTTAGGAATTATTTGTGCGTGTCTTTAAGTTCCCAAGAGGTGGCTGCTTTCTGTACAACTTAGGAGCACTTCAAGAACCTGGGTCCACCCGACAAGCTGTTCCCTTGAAGCCTGCCGATGAGGACGCAGCGGGGACCAGCTCGTGCATTCCCGCTGCTCCGGGCCCAGGGTCTTCGCGGCAACCAGTACCGTTCCTTTCTTTATCCTAGTCTTTCATATTTAATTCTGTAATTTAATTTATTTCAGGAAAACACGAATCTGTACTTTAACTCGTTGGTCACACACTCTGTGCTGGGAACACGAGTTCCAACAGTGTGTCCCAGGGAGCACCGCGAAGAGTTGTCATGAGTGGAACATTTGACCCTTACAATTCCTCAATTTCGCCGAACATCTACGAGCAGGCTTTACGTGAGTCATCAGCTACGTCAAAGTTTCTGAAATGATGTCAGAATGACTTGCACAGAATTCTATTGCCCAACCTAACCATAACCAGAGGGAAATCTTCCAGGGACAATTCTGTGGGAATTTTCGGGTAGTTCCGGATTTCTGCCGACTAAAGTCTCCACGACGGCAATCCGCCAGCATTTGTGTGGTACCTCCGAGATCGGTAGTAATGTCAGCCAGGCAGTAGCCTCTGCGGCTTCTGCTCGGGACAGACGTTGTTGTCCGCTTCTCCAAGTGTATGAGGGCAATACTGGTACCGCCACTACTTGGAAGCTCTGAGGGTCCACACCCTATTCTATAGATTGCTTAATTTCTATCGTTCCTTGCGTTCTCCCTCGTAATTCGGCGTCGGCTGGTCCTGTAATGTGTTGTTTCTCTGGTTGCGGGAACGCATATCTTCTGTTCCTGTTCATCCCTCTGATCCGTCTCAACGAGTCATTCTTTTCTCGAACGTGTTCACTGGCTCCATTCCTCTTCATTACTTCTTCGCACAAGTTAGCGACTGCATTTCGTAGGATAGTGTCAATAAGTAAGACCGCAATAATCGTCTTCAGGAACTAGCCTGAGCCAACAACATCGTGGAGATGGTTGTGCTGGGTATCAATTCGGACAACTTGCGGTCATGCGTTGTACGGAGTCTAGGTGACAGGCCCACACTCCTGGTGGCCTGTATGTCTTTCAGCTCCTACCCTATACAAGTTCTCACCGAAGCATCCGTGCCCGATAAGAACGTGAGTAATCCCGAATGTTAAAATGTGAACACCACGGTCAAGCCAGGTCCCAGCAGTGATAGACCACTCCTATTGTCCTCACTTCCGAGCGTTCATGTTCTTTTCGGTGCTCTCCTCAGGCTCGTTTGAGAGCTCAGGATCTCATATGTGCAGCCATGGTTTTTGGTACATGCACACCCATGCTTCGAAACACTCGTATTCTCTCATTAGTCGCCGTGTATGCATCTGCAGTATTCCGAAGAGGAGTCATTCCAGGCAGTGCAAACGCCACGTCATGTAACGCTACTGCGATAAGCACGAGTAATGCGAATAGCCATCGTGCTTTGTATTCGCCGTAGAATTCTGAAGCCATCATTCCTGATGTGTCGCGCCCAAATCGATGACCCGTATAGAGTCATGGATTTTATCAACTGCGTGTACAGATAGCGCACCTTATTACCGGGTCCTCCTATGTTAGGGAGCAGACGGCCCAGAAGTGCAGCAACTCCTTCCACCTTAGGTGCTAGGCGGAAGAAATGGGCATTGAACTTGAGGCATTCGTCCAGGGTGATTCCCAGGTACTTCTTTGAATCTCATTCTTTCCCCTTGCACGGAGAGCCAAGTAAGGAGAAGTCTGCGTTTCCTGATAAGAACGTGCATTCAAATGACTTCGGCCTTCGGGGAGGGGATATCCAGTACCAATTCTTGTATCTTCATGGTGATAGCCTCTGCCGCTGTCTCTGATTCTCACAGTTTCTAGTCCACTGTTTCCACCAGCCATTATAAGTGTATCGTCGGAGTAGCAGATAACCTGACATGAACTGCTGCTTCAAGTACCATATTGTATCTAAGGTTCCAAATTGTTCTTCCCACCACAGATCATTGCGGGTCATCTCGCGTAACTTCCTTGTTGCTCTTTGTGAGAGGTAGTTCTAGCATTACATTTTTGATATACAGGGGCAGACTATACCTCGATAGAGCGGTTAATATTTTGATTCATGATGAACGCTGTTGAATGCATTGACTATATCAATTAAAAGGTCTAGTGCTACTCCGCCCTGGGTAACTGCTGCTTGATCCTAATTGGCTACCATATCGTTCGCGTCTATACTGGAGTTGCCCGTCTGGAATCCGAATTGGTTCTCGGAGATGCCTGTGCCGATATGTGAGAGGTGTGAGGTGATTTTATATGCCACGATTCTTTCGAGTACCTTTCCCTCTTCGATTAGGTGGCATATTCGACGGCCTAAACGACGATGGGGAATCCATCCCTTTTTCCCAGGTTTGAGTATTGAGGACCAGGTTGGCCACCTTCCAGACATTTGAGAATGAATCAGTTCGGAGGCATGTATTTAAGAACTTCGTTAGTTTTTCTCTGAGATCGAGGAGAATCGTACCTGTTACACGTCCAGGAACATCGTCTGGGAGTGAAGCACATATTTTCAATTGCCAGGGAGAACTCTTTGTCCACTATTGATGTAAGGGCATGTTCAATTGTGTGCAGGCCGAATAAGGTTCTTTCCCCCTGCGAGCTTGGAAAGTTTGTGCTGAGTATTTTCACCCAAATTTACAGTGTCCAGTTTAGACGTCTTTGTTGATTGTTGAAATCCTGATGCAATTTCCGTCTATTTCTGATGTCAGTATATCCAGCCGATTGTCAACAACTGATAAATTCGATCATTTGCAAACGGTAGTTGGTAGATATTTGGAATAGTCGTACTTAGAGAAGTACACACTAGATGATTACGAAATGCCACCAACGACAACAACGACGACGAATACCTCGTGATAGCTGCTGAACACGAGTTGAGAGAAGAATAAGCAACTAAACTAAGAATTAAGTGGGCAAGTGTGCACTTGTCAAACAGAGTGGCGTACTGACTTTCAGTAACTGTGCTACTCGTAGGTGAATGTACACAATCAGTATGCCGTCTTTGTTGATTGTTGTACTCCTCATGCAATTTCCATTTCTTCTGATGTCCGTAGAGCAGGCCGATTATCGATAACCTCATCCTAAACTAAACTTAACCTAAATATCTTTCGTTACACAATCACGAAATTTGAAGGCCAAGCGCTGGATGTCTGTATACTTTTACGAGCAAAATACCCAGTGAATTAGGGAACAGTCTTACTCTTTCAACGGTATTCTTGATATTCATATCATGGTAGGTGTGTTCCCATCGTCCTGTTTCGAAATCGGGTAGTAGGAATGTTTCAGTGTTTCCATTGTCTTCGATAATATAAGTATTATATACTAAGGCAGTAGAGTACTGTAGTGCTGTACATGCATTGACATCCAGGGGTTGAACACTACGTAGTCTTTCTGTAGTCTCACATATATGTGATGTACGGACAATAACAATTAAACTCTCTATATCTGTATTGAAGAACGTATGTGACTTTCCAGTTATAGTTGTCTGAAACAGAGTGAGTTGTCTTGCTTCTTTAAATATTTTTATCTATTCTGGTTCTAACGGACTTTCCGTGGATCCTAAGGTTTATCTGGACAGTTTCGAAGTTATAAGAAACACATCCTTTGCGATATCTGGAGTGGACGTGACTTATATCATATTTACTTCATGTAGATTCCTACTGCTTCTTACGGCTACTCCTAATAACTCTGACAGACCGTTTAGACGGAGAGTTCAACACACCGTGGTCATTTAACTGTAGTGACCGTACGTATTCCTTTGATTTATTCATTAACCAGTAGACACTTCTGTGTCTTCAATTCTACGTCACGCCAACGACTTGGCCATCTTCAGTTTATTTTAATGCATTTCATTCCACCGTAAGGGCTTAAACTGATCAACTGCCATAATTTGGAAATTCATTCCCGCCTAATCTTCATCCCTGAAATAATTTGAAAAGGAAGTGGACTGTGTTTGCTGTGTTCCGCTTTCGTCGCAACGGGCGGTGCTATTACCATTTTAATTTTGTTGTAGTAATTTGCTGTATACTGTAACTTCAATTGTTGGGCGTTGAGTCAAATATCGTTAGCTCCCTGTGAGTGATACGCTATGCTAGCTCTAAACAGATGATCATTAAGAAAGTGTGTGCCCTCGTTGATCTATTTCGTGTCATACTTCACCTCATATGTATGAAAGACAGCCATAACGACATTTCGGTTGTAAAATGTTCTAAATTTTTCACGATAAAGTGATAGCCTTTGTTGTTGGCAGCCATTGTCAACAACTGTTGATATGTTGCCCGCGTTCGTGTCTAACTAATATAAATATTTATTATACAATCATGCTCGGCATACACAGAAGAAAGAAGAAGCGAAAACGAAAAGATGTGCTATAATTATTTTATAATCATGCTATAACCATCTGTAACCATTTTTGGCAAACTCCAGCGGTCGACGAAAAAATCGGAGGATAAAATAAATTATTTTTGGACTGAAGATAAGTTTGTCTTACATCGTCGCTTTTCTCCCTTCTTCTGAATTAATTTACGTCACTATTTCTATAGCACCATTCGAATCTTCATTTTCTTCAAATTTATGAACCCGACAACGAGATTGATATTTGCAAGAGTAATCCAATGTCAGACTTATTCGATGAGATCTATGTCAGATCTACGAGCTACAACATTTATAACATTCCCAATGACAAAGGCTATAATAAATTTCTATAATAAATTTTGTTGGAATTCAAAAAGTTAAATTCCCCATCATGCACATACAGGGTGTTTCACCTAGCATGCGCACCTTAAATGAAATATTACGTCCGATGAAAAATTATTAGATACAATGGTTGCATAATATAGATTATCACATAACGTCGTGTATATATCTATTGATCTCCCTGAGACACACTGTGTAATATATTTCGATCTATTTTGATATCTATTTCTACTCATTGTCCAAATTAGTTGGAATACATAAATATATATAACGTTGGAATTATTTTGGAACCATGCATATGCAAAATATAATACAATTATCATGCATATTCTAGGTGGGAGGATGGAAGGCTAAAGCGAAATACGTGTACGAGGCGTCTGGCAGAAGTAAATCAGAATCAACAGCGACATAGCAGTTGCCCTGTCTGTCACTTTGCAGTGCCTTGCAACTCGTAATTATTAAACTTATATTGATATTGAAATTGAAACGTGTTAAACGATTAAGCAATTTAATTTGCCACTTTGAACTATCACGCTCCAGAATTGACCAGTTTTCCGCTACCCGTGTAGAATATAACGTAGAAATAAATTTTACGTAAGAAATATTAACAATTTTAAGTAGCTACGAAATTATTAATGAAACAGGCAGATATTTTTCTGGTTTTCTGTTTATCAACTTGAAAATCGTGTATATACATATATATGAATAAATGTGCAATAAAAACTTGTATACAGATAAGTGAATTATTAAGAGAAATCAAATATCGTTTTGTCGCAATTATAAGTATAGTTTGGAGTAATTACACGCATGAATTGTGAAGAATCTAAACCTCACATTTACCTCCAGTGTAACTCAGTATGTTTGTCATAACCTTTACTATTTTCACGTTACATAATTTTTATCAAAACTACCGATAATTCTTCTTAGTTTGACTTTTACTAACATTAAATTACCGTTATATTTGTCATTACTTCGTTTATATAATATAAAGGATAGTAAATCCATTCTATTATGTTAATATTTTCGATTGGACTTCAATTAATTTAATATCATTCAAAGCAGTAAAATACTTACATGTTCCTCATTTCTCTTTTACTATTTTAAAAAAATACTTCACTATACTATTTAAAAGTTCTCTATATGTACACTATCTTCTATTTATACAGAAATAAATTACTGTGTGTTACGTATTTTGATCTTTTATTTGAATTTTACATGTTTCAAAATCGTTTGAGTAGGAATTGAAGATCTTAAGTCAAACATTATGATGAGAAATGTTTCACAAGTAATACATCTCTTATACCATTCGTATATAGATCTTTTATATCGCTGAACTATTAAGTCAGTATATGAAGTACACCGTAAAACTGTTAGTAACTTTTTAATGTTTAACTATAACATGAAGAGTTGCGTATTTATGTTTTCAATTACTTCTGCAATCCTACAAATATGAATTATAATGCACCAAATTTTTCGTAGGTTAAAATATTTTTCATGTAAGTAAATATAAGTTAACGTCATAGGTATAGAATCAATTTCTGTTCTCCACGTTTAAAACATTTTTGTAATAACAGGATAATACCTTGGATTACGGTTCTACAATGATTTTAGTGAAGGAAGACATGTGACTAAAGTACACTCTCATTATTGATTTCATCAGGTTTTTTACAAAATACATCATCATAGATATGTTTAAAAGTGTCATGACGACACGATATGTGTCAGTAGGAAATAACATCTGTTACACAATAAAATGTTTACTTCCTCGAGATCATGTTTATTATTCTGTCATTCTTACCACAATGGAACATAAACACTCAGACTGTCGTAATCAATAATATGTAACAACATATTAATAAAAATAAACAGAATGGTAGTCACGCAGAATATTGCATCCCGAAAAATATCAGTACCTCTGTACCTACTGTTTGCTTATTAAGTGCATAAAACTTCGTTTAGGAGATTTAACTATTAATACCTATAAACCTAATTATTAAATAGTATACAATATACCTTAGAACATAATTATATTAAAATTGGTGCAATGCTAGATATTCTGAATTCCTGAGATTCTATTTCCGAGAATACAGCTTCTGTTTAAGCATATCATTTAGATAAATTAATTGTGTCATCATACGCGTATGCTTCTGCCTCTGCATCCCAAATGTACCTTGTACACATTTTCACCACGGCACCATGCTGTTCACCCAAAACCACATTCACAAAGTTTCTCTATCGTTTCAATTTTAGACTTAAAGGTACATAAGTAATTATTTAGAATTCAAGATCTTTTAATTGAAGTGAAATATACTTTCATAATCACATTTTTGTAGAAGAATGAATTTCACGTTTAAATTTCGCGCTAATTAGATCTGCAATAGCAGTTGTCCAATTAGAGCAGCAATCTGTGCATCGTATGTTTCCATAGAGAGTTGAACATTAGCAGATTAGGCATAACACTTCTAGCACTTAAAGGTACATACTTGCATCGAAAGCATTTAATGAAATATCACTAAATTAACAGCATGCCTAAATTATTCAGATAACTATGTAATGTAAACGAAAACACGTTGAAAATACCTATCGTATTTGTCAGTTCACCAACAGTAAGCATAAGACTGTATTGCCCTGACAATAATAGCCAAATGTATATCGCTCGATTGCAATCTCGCGGGGAGGCACCGAGTAGTTAGTGACCGATCATTGAGAAATACATACGCTTCTGGAAACGGCAGTTACCTTCCTTGAATCTTCAGACTCCACATTTCATACGAGTACTATCAAAATTTCAGAAGTGGGATCTCGAATTATTGCACAGTTCGCGAAGCTGGAGTGCTGCATTCGCGATTTTTGTCGAAAACCATCGTTTTGGGGAATTTCGTTGAGCAGGATGATCGAAAACAGTATACATGTGACAGAATTGGGATTAGTTGGTTCGACATATCAGTTCTAGTTTGTTGGATTATTTAGTTTATTATGTTGGTGTTATACTTTATTTAGCTTATTATATTAGGAAACGTTTTGATTAATTTGCTAAAGATGCCAATAGGAGGCCACGGAAATCCGTTCGAAATCACAATCGCAGAACTGAATACCTTGCCTTGGGAGAGAGGCATTGCAACCGACGGGAGTACAAGTGATTAAATTGCTCGATTGACGAGAGCCGAACCAGGAATTGCGAGTCGATCGGAGGAAAGAACATACGAAACAACGGGCGAGGTCGGAACGCAGGCGTCGAACGAGGTGTTCAGAACCGCCTTCGCGAAAGAGCTGCCCGTTAGCCGAAGAGAGTACGAACTGCGAAAACGAGTTGTTGGGAAGGGAAATACGATTGAAACATAGAGAAATTGAGATGTCTTCGACATCGAACACAGTAACGGTTACCTCAGTTTTGCTGCGGACCGAATTTAAAATGGTAGCGGAGATGTTGAACGAATTTTCCCGCGGGGAAGACGAATATTTTACGAACTGGAAAACGCAGACCGAACTACTCAAGGACACGTACAATTTGGAAGAGAACTCAATGGAAATAATAATTGTTAGAAATATCAGTTGATAATTTCCATTTGTAGAGATGGCGTAAAATTACGGACGATGAGCGAGAGAGAAAGAAAGAGAAAGGAAGCAAAGTAGGATGTCAATAAGTTATAGCCGTAGTCGTCGCTAGAACAGTCGTTAGGACCGTAAATACAGTTAGGACAAATACAGATCAGATCAGAAAATTAGTAAAAGTAAAATTATTTTCAGTGAAAGGAAAATCGTTCATGTAAAACTGAAATAGTAAAAAAATTAGGTTATTGCGCATGCCGTCTGTTTACAGTTTGAAGTTATATTAAGCCATTATTCGTTTAATTTCCATTGTACAGTACTACGTGTTTTATGTGAAATATATATTAGTGAAGGTTATCAACCATAGTAGTCTTGACTCCAAACGATAAATTAAAAGGTAAAAACTCCACAAAAGCCTTTTACGACTACGCGGTAAAACGTTAGGTTGTTTCCGTGCAAAATCGAGCAGCATAACATTCTCGGTCTCTCAAATTTTCGGAGAACTACAGTATAGGTTCGACAAACGTCCAGATAAGCTGGCCCGCAGGAGAAGATTTGCAGTGCGTGCCTGGAAGGAAGTGGAATCGTTCAACGAGTATTTCCAGAACAAGATGATTCTAGCCGAGAATGTGTGCCTGGATCAAGAGGAATTAATTGACCTAGTAATCGACGGTATACCTGAAACAGACCTGAGAAACCAAGCACGGATGCATAGATTCAAAAGTCCTTTCGACCTGCTGAAAGCCTTTTCAATGATTACACTCCGTGATACGAGAAGTGATCGAGATAAACGCGACAATAGAAAACCGTTGGAGCAGTGTTCACCAGCAAATCAGGCAAGACACTCTGGTGAACTACGATGTTTTAATTGCAACGGGACAAAGTCGGAAGGACTCCATATCCGAGAAGAGAATGGAGCACCTGTTATAAATGCGGAGATCCATAGCACCGATCTGCAGCTTGTCTTCAGAATGCAACGACCTGGATAATATCGGCAACTCAGACCGAATCACCGATAAAAGAGGACCGACAATTGAGAATCTGTTTCAACCGGTTACACCAGACACGACGTTCGTGGTCCCGAGCATGTTTCCCGGTCCTGCGTTAAACGCAGAAAGTAACACAACATATTACGTAATTACGTACATGTTACGTAATTTCTGCAACGTAACTTATCTAACAATTTATTTCGTAATTATTTACCAATTTGAAGTGTATTAACTGCGGTTATTAACTGACCATTACAGATTATATATAAATCATTTAATGTTGGATTTATTCATTTATTTACTTTTATTACCTATCTCTATTATGAGGTATACTGAGTAATGTATTAGGTGTATAAATTAGGTTGGTGTCTTTGTGTTGAGTCGTAAACATTTCTAAAACGAGGTGTAAATTATTAAAAGAAACAATTCATTATTGTAAGTAAAAAATTTTCCATAGTAATTTAAATATACATGATTAAACATGCAAGGAGAATTTGTTTTACCATAAGCAATGATCAATGAAAGGATTTTCTATTGGAATGATCGTAAAGCAGAATCAAAAAATAGAATGCAAGTTAGTTTATAAAGTTATAACTTATAACTTATAGAGGGCACGTTAGAATACGATATATAATAATATCAACAGTTCTAAATTCTAATAAAATATAGTATAACATATTTAATTTTTCTTCTACAATCTTATTAATTGAGGTTTAATTTTAATTTCTGAAGTTAACATCATTTAAACTAAATTTTTACATATTGCTTTAATGCTGTTTTGTAATACAGTGATTGATCATTAATGGTTGAAACCTTTCGGAGTAATCTTTTTTAAGTTGTATAAATAAAAGACATAGAAGTCAATCTTGTAATATTTTATTGATAATCGTAGAAATCTACTTCAAAGAAATTAACTGCACCGTTGGGACATGATCGCTGAGATCAATTTTATAAAGTAAGTTTTGCAATTAACTTATGGGTCTGAAGGTACTAGCCAGGCACATAAATAGTGCCATAGAATCGTGATTGGGAAAGGCATAACAAGAGTTGACTTTACAAGGACGATTTCAGCGAACTCGACAGTAGTGAACAGTAATAGGCATCAGTCAAGGTATCGTTAGTGATCGCATTATAATGATCATGTAATAATTAAGCTTCCATCAATGGAAGATTTTAACATTAAAATATATGAAATATCTGTCTAAATTGTTTTTAATTAGAAAGTGACACATATTTAGTTCATAAGATTTCTAAACATGAAAATCACAAGATAAATTGTAAATAAGAAATCATAAATGATTCGAAATGAAACTCATGTCTGAATAAAATACAGTCAGTCACGAAAGTCTTCACACAACCACAAAATTTGATGTATTTATCTTAATCAAACAATTTAAGAATATTTACAGTCAAAGAATTGTGTATATTCGCATATTAACGCATGATAACCATGATTTGCGTCAGTGTATTTTCGTATTTCCAATTTAAATTTAAAAAACGTATACTAGTATGTGTCTGAATTTTTTATACACTTGACGACCTTATAAAAGTATGACGATTATAAATACAGACATTCGCCTTCATAGCTTCAGTGCATTCGGATCATAGAGTGTAAAACCACCTCGATAATGAATACATTTTCTGTTATAATATGTAAAACACTGTGTCAACAAGAGATGAAATTCCGTTAGATACTCGCAATCCAGTGGTGCAACTACGAAAAGAAAATAAATCCTATCGAGAAATTGATAATATTGTTAAAATAAGTCGTGCAAGAGTACAGTCCAGAATAGAAAACTTTAATTTGCCTGATGCAACTCCCAATAAACCTATATCTGACCGTCCAACATAATTAAATTCTCTTGATGTTCTTACTGTAATTCGTAAAGTGCAAAATGTTACAGGAATTGGTGCACCAAAATTAGCGCAGCATGTTATAGAAACAACAGGCAAGAATTGTCATTCAGAAACTGTGAGAAGAATATTGAGAAAAGATGGTTTTCACATTGGATTGGAGAAGGAAACCGTTTATATACACAGTGAATCAATGAAGACTTATTTGAGTTTGCCAGATATTATATTAATAAATATTTCGAATTTTTGAAAAAGAGTCGTATTTACAGATGGAAGCAAGTGTAATATTTTCGTATTTGATGGTAAAGGAAAAGTTTCGAGAAAAGGAACACGGACATGAATACTAAGTGTTTAATTCCAACTGCTAAGAATGGTGGGGTATATGTAATGGTGTATGGTACAATTGCAGCGTCGAGGACGTTAAAATTATGATTTATTGAAGGTATCCTGGATCGTCTGAAATATTTGAATAAATTGCGAAATAATATACCAATTTCAATTAATCGTTTGGCAAGGGAAATGAATGGGTCTTCCAGCAGGATCACGATCCGAAATATAAGTCTGTAGTTTTTAAACATTGGTTACTGACAACGGTAATTGTTTATACCACTCCATTCGGTAGATATTAACCACGTCGAGAATATTTGTGCAGAATAAAGTAACAGCATCAGAAAATATATTGCAGATGAGAAATCATTATAAATTCATTTACAAATGCTGGAACGAAATTACAAAAATTCCAGGTACTGAAACATTATTTCGTCGATGCCAAGAAGATTACAGGCAGTTATTGATGCAAAATGAGAGTCTACAAGATATTAATACAATATCAAGTTTAGTTCTTTTTTAGTTTTACATAGATATCATGAAAGTATGAACATTTTCGTTGCTTCAAATTTCGTATATTTATCTCTACACTTCATACTTTACATTTTGTACGTTTTTCTGTTAATAAGTGTGTGCATCTCTAAACAATCAGGACCCGCATGTGTCACTACATGTATCTGTATTGTATGCATGTGTGTTTGTGCATGGCACAATGACCTTGCGATCGCCTCCTAGGTCAGTCAGCCGTCACATAATGACAGTCGTTTTTCGTCGAAGTGTAACTTGCTTTCAGTATATGGTCCCAAATATATTACATCATTAGCTCTTAGCCCAACAATAAGCATAATAATTAATATTATTTCATTAACACATGTCAAAATTTAATTAACACAGAATTATATGTAAAAAAAGCTTAAACCGCCATACTTGTTATAATAATTAAAAGTTATTGGGTATATGAATACCTTCGTGACTGGCTGCATCTCAATTATAACGTGCGAAATTAAAGATTGAACACGCGTCCGATCTTTCTGTTTGGGAGTGTAGAACAGTAAAAGCCATTGTAACGTACACATAACCGTTGCTTTAAATAATACAATTCGAATACCAAATTAACAATCTCTATATACTATGTATAAAATCTATGATATTGGTAAAAACATCTAATATAACAATTTGCGTAATGAAAAATGATTTTTTGCATATTGGAGTCACGTGAAAATACGTAGATTATGATCCTTAACGAATTACATGACGTGTCTGTCACTGATGATCGACAGTAATATTTCCACTTATAACGCGTGACTGACGAAGCAAATTTAGTACACTGCTGTTGTTATTAAATTAATATATTAAAGGTTAGAAATCCACAGGATTACTGGAAGAAATAGTTGTTGAACATTGCTTTTATTTATATTTATTGTACAAACAGTATAATGTATAATATGGCAGTAACAATTATAATGGATTTTATTAAAACAGTTTAGTCAAACACAAATCAGTCTCAACCGTCAGAGTATTTTATATCATTCTTTGTCACGTTCCCACTAATGTTCCTTCCCAGCAGAGTTGTACTTTCATCATAACTGTCTTTACAATTTTCTTGACTTGTGATCCTGGGTGTGAGTGCACTGTAATCTTGCGTTTTGCTCACCGCGAAACTTTTTCGAACGGCGTAAATGGAAGGTAAACGGAAAGTACGCACGGCATTTCTACGCATAACGTGTTGATGATCAATTCTTCGTCATTGACGAGCCGCTTCACCAAATGCGAATGCATTGCTCTCGGGCAGTGGCCAGTATTTGGTTACAACTAATTTCTATAAAAGTTAATGAACACCTTCACCGGTGAGAAACAATGAAATCGAACCCAAAAAAAAAACTTGGATAATGACGCAGCAAACGCAGAACAGCAAATGCGGAACGTAAAAAGCAATAGGTGATTTTAGTTTCTCATAAGAATCAAATTAATATTCGGACTCTCAAGAATTTTTAATTTATCACGGTGTAATATTGTTCATAAGAAAAAATATTGTCATTTTCCTGTATGTTATATCGATATATAGTATCTCGTTAGTAAGTACTCCAAAATTAACTGTATAATTCGTAATAATTGTTGTATTAATTGCCGTAAATGGAACAATGTCTGATTTTAAAACCAAATTGATATTCGAGCACTCTTCGAGTTCGATAATCGAGATATATAGCATTAAATGCTGAATAATTTTTTCTCCACGGTTTTCTTGTAATCATGATGACATGCATGAAGTTTTCCGAGGCACAGATTAGTTGTCAGTTCTGCAGTATTTACGGAATACATTTCTGAAAAAGTGAAGTATAATCGGAAGTGAACGTAATATTTCATTTGACAAACGTCTACTTGTAATTTTTCACAACGTGAAAGAAAAATCGAACACAGAAATTGCTGCGATGCTCAATATATGGAAAAGTACAGTCAAAGACATTGCTAACAGATCTAAACGTGAAGATTGCATAGAAACTGGATGAATACTAGGATGTTAGTTATGCGGGATATGCGTTAAATTATTAGAAAAATCAAGGATCCTACGTTTTGTGCACCACAATTGACTAGTGCACTCTTGGAAGAGATCAGAAAGGAAGTAATTTGTCAAATAATACAAAATATATTAAAAGATGCTGGCTACAATGAAAGCGTTGCAAGGAAAATGCCGTTCGTAAACAAGAAGTATAGGAATGAGAGATTATATTCTACTACAATGTTTATTTTAAAAGACAGTACATATTAGAATAATGCGATATCATGCAATGTGAGCAAATTTTACATCTTTGATTTTGATAAACGGAATAAGGTACAAAACATAGAAATACAAGTGAAGCAGGAGGTGAAAGTGTATTCGTCTGGGGATGCATTTCGACTCTTGTGACAGGAGATTTAGCTTTTACGTATATTACCATGGATAAGAATATGTATTTAAATAGTCTGAAGTATAAATTTTGGAGAAAATGTCAACAAAATCTGGAATTTAATCTACATTCAAATTTTATCAAAATAAAGATACCAATCGCAAAGAACGAATTGTGAGAGAATATTTAATTCGTAATTGTCCGAAGTTATTGCAAATACGATCCTCCCCTCGCATCATCCAAGTTCCCGGACCTAAACCCTACTGAAAATCTACGATATGAACTGGAACCGAGAATTAGAAAACTTCAATATCCTCAGAAGATCATATAAAACATTGGTTAAATGAAGAATTGAAAAACGTAGACACAGATTATTTGAAAAAAATAACTTGTAACATTTCTCAACGTTCAAGAGATGTTATGCAAAACGTAGGACACTCTACAAAATATGGAATTAGTTTAGAATTTGAAACAAATGTCAATTTTCTGCAGTGACCGGAAGCTAACTTGGCATTAGAATTAGATGTTGTTTTACTTAAAATGCATACTACAACGATTAGTACGACATTCGAAGATAATATTAATACTTCTGTTATCTAGATATGTTATATTAATATAATATAGAAGAAATATTTATTTCTCTTAAATAAAGTTACAGCATGATAATGTAAACATTCCAGTGTTTCCATATATTAATTAGCGATTATAGTGGCCCTTTGTAGCGGAAATGTTAATTTGTATTAACTCGACGATTCATAACTGGCTAGCGACACATTAATGTTGTTTTCAATATTTACGAAAATAGACACAAGATATTCCTAAGCTATGTAACGTCGGACGACATATGTTTAGTTCGCAGAATAATCGAGGAGTTTCGGCGTGTTTTGATACGGGATAATCGGCACCGAGGTTATGAGCAAAGATGAGAACGGATACGTGTATGAGTGGATTGATTATGAGTTAGGAAGTTTCGATAGGTCTGGAGCAATCCGCTCCAATGTGTGATGCGAGCGGTACACGTCAAAAAGCCAACAAAAATGATCTCAAAATCAATAACTAACAAATCATTTCATCACTTTCTTCAACATCCCTTTCTAAAGCGATATTGGACGACCCGGACGTGAAAACGTAACACGCCAACGATCACGTTGCAAAAAGTTAATGAATGTAGAGACGGTCATATCGGCGTCAAAATCCGTTAAGATCGTTTTTGATATTCAGAGACATCTAGATTTTAATATCCGTGCAACTATTCTCTATCCGTGTTGAAATAACTCTCAGTTTTCTATTTCCTTATGCCGTTTGAACTGTCGAGGTGACAAGACGTGTTTTCGCGAAGCAATTTGCTGTTTGTGTGTTTTAGAGGGTCAACACATTTGTATATATATGTGCCAGTGTGACAGTAAGAAACTTACCGTTTGTCAAACTTAAATTCCAAATGGCAGAAACAGATAATATCCAATTAAAAATAACCAACATTGGCAGAAACTACTTCGTTGTAGATCCAACAAATAATAACTCATAAGCTACGTCAAGTTTAATGCTAACCGATAGCACAACAACCAGCAATTGGGAACAAATTACAAAAACTAACGTAAAATTTGTTCACCTATCCATCTGTTAACAAATGACCTAAATCAATACCAAGGCAAATGGTTACCGACTATGCCGAGTGATAAAACGCAGCAATAGAAACCGTTAAATCAGTACCAAGGCATCCACAAATATAAATCGAGGTTTATATAATCGAGTCATTAATGAAACTACTCAAAGACGTGGATAATAAAAACTTTACCTTAAAGCAACTAAAGAATAATGAGGTCAAAATGCAAACAAACGGAAATTTAACACAAACAAATTTCTAGTTGTAAGCGAAGAAAGAAAACACAACTTTTCACACATACCAGATAAAGAAACTGCTATAGAGTAGTAGTGATTATTACCTTGTAATATTGTATTATATGGTACAGAGTGCAATTATTTGTTATAGTATAGAAGCAAATGTGGTAGGAATTTGTATCAATCTATACTACGACAAAATTTGTTTAACATAATATTGCACTGCATCGAAAGCTACTGAATCATGCGAAATCATTTTAATATGGCGTAATATATTCTAGTTTGTCATTACTGATTGCACTGATGCATAGTTTGTTATATTACTCTTTATGAGTGTTGCTTTTCGTAACGATAGCAAAGGCTGTACCATGTTATAACATGATTGTCACCCAATAACGTGGTACAATATGATACAATACGGTATTACTTCGTAAAATATAGTTACAAATGTGGTAGTCATTTGTAGACAACAATAAAACCGCATTATATGCGTAATATGTTATTGTACTGAATGTTGCTGAAGCGTGT
>JAWNGG020000483.1:1043-48171 GCA_036937485.2 Tetragonisca angustula | reverse complement strand
GAATTCTCAACGACGAGCTTGTGCAAGAATCGCGCGAGGAATCAGAAGACAAACTAAAAAAAAAAACGGAAAAAAATTTAAACACTAAAGAGCTAGAAAGCAGATGATTCCCTTTTTTTTCTTCTGCGTGTTACGCGCGACCTCGCGCTCGCGAGATTTTTCTAATGGAAGTGCGGGTGTTTCGAGACGAGATTGAACAATCTAAACAAATTGAATAAAAAAGAAAAAGAAGGGATAGAAAAAAGACGAAAAAATTACAATAGAAACAGAGGCGTACGAAAATTAAAAAAAAAAAAAAGGAAAAAAAAGGAAGTGAAAAATTAAACAATGTCTAAAGTACTGCGCGCCTGATTTTACCGTTGCATAGCGTACGAGAAATTCTCACTTAGATATTTGTAATTTAAGGGGGTGGGGGGCAGTCTGCAGATAATTACGCGCCATTAGTTGCATTCGATCGGTAATATATTTAATTAGTTAGCAATTATCCGTGGCTAGCAATCTGTCTTTCTTTCGTCGACTCGCGGAGTTTGCGTTTGATCTCGAGAAACCGTGACTCACCATTCTCTCTTCGTTCGGAAGGTTTAGGATTATTCTAGCGTAAATCGTTAGCGAATAGAGGCGCTCACTTTCAAACGCTTCAATTTACATTTCCCCTCGAAGGCTCCAAGGGTTTTTAATGATTCGACACACCGACAGACACGCAAACGCATATTTACGCATACACACACAAAATCACAGTACACGTGCCATACATAGAAAAATCTAATACATACACGCGCATATACCTATACACGAGCTGTTACCAAAAGACTACGATCATTTTAGACGTACGAGCTCTGTCTCTGATTTTCCAGCAAAATATGAACACATTACTTTCTTATTCTCCCGCTACGTATATTTAAGGACGCCGATGTTGTAGCCGATAATAGCTGATAAATTATACGAATACTTTTACGAGACAAAGGCTGTTGTTGCATTTATTGTTTAAAGTTCGACGATCGTTCGTAGCTGCACACGAATATGATATAGTATACTTAATATAGCGAGCAGGATCCTTTTTCGATCGATGCTTTCTCGAGATCACACGCGAATCTGATTCGCGCGGTCGCGTTCAGAACGGAGCGTAACAAATGCGTGACGTTGAGACGGACCACGATGTATATTTCATCGGATACCAAAGCGTCGTATATATACGAAGGTGTTCCTTTTTTTTTTTTTTTTTTTTCTCTCTTGCGTTTGAAATCTCACGTGGATCGTCATTCTCAGACTCTAGGTGATCGTTTTCGGGAGATGAAGAAAGGAGAGAGGAACGACGCAACGCGATCAGTTCGCCGAATAGAGTAGGTTTAAAAGAGAAAAGAAAAAAAAAAAGAAAGAAAGAAAGAAAAGAGAAGAAAAGGAAATAGAGGAGGGAAAGGAGGAAACACAGGGAAGGGACAAAAGAAGGGAAAGAGGAAGGAGCCACGCCACTTATATTAAACGTACTATAATAACGCGCTGCATAGCGATTCGTTTCTTCTCGAAGTACACACGTATACATATACATATATAGGTTCTTTCCTTCGTAGTGCATAACAATAATTAATTCTGGCGTATTCATTGCGTACTGTATAAATGTATACATAGCGTAATGTATTAATTGCGTGATTACCATCCGAATGGCGGCGATTTTAACGGTTCCCATGCGCAGGGGAGCCGCTAAACGCCCATTATAAAGTGATTCATAACACGTTATTTCTATAAGAAGAAAAGACTCGGGCACGTTAAGATGCTATACAGTGTAAAACAAAGAAACAAAAAGAAAAAAAAAAAAAAGAAAAATAATATTGTATCTGTGCTGCCATTAGCGTTAAAAAAAAAAGAAGAAGGGAAAAAACAAATTAAGAAAGGACAGACAAAGCCAAAATACATAGTTAATGAAAAACACGCGGGTAATGTATAATCTATACATATAAATACGATACACTTAGACACGTACACGAATCCACACGTTCCACATAGTGGTTCCACGCATGGAAATGAGAAGATACATATATATATATATATATAATATATATATATATATATACATATGTTGTATACATACATACATACATACACTACACATACAACACGTACATACCCGACGATGTAATTAATAAGTACTTTAATCCCGAGAAAGAAAGATTCGTTTCGCGGTATGAGAATGATTTTAGGAGCCTTCGTGTTGAATAATTAGCAGTATCATTCCATGTATCGTATAATCGAGAGATCGAGTGACCGTGATCAGTACGTATATAGCGATAAAATCATTAAATGACAAAAAAAAAGAAAAAAAATGCGGAATGGTGATGAACCTGTTAAGAAAGAAAGAAAAAAACATGACGGTTCGTAGTGTGTACTGTATTCGAATGTGATCGATTTGTTACTTATGTCCCCGATTATTGTTACGTTTTGCTTCTTATTATTGCTGATGTATTTATTATTATTATTATTATTATTATTATTATCATCATCATGTTTATTATGACTCCGAGATTACCATGATCATTGTGAATA
Organism: Tetragonisca angustula; assembly: GCA_036937485.2. Classification (NCBI taxonomy): domain Eukaryota; kingdom Metazoa; phylum Arthropoda; class Insecta; order Hymenoptera; family Apidae; genus Tetragonisca; species Tetragonisca angustula. The sequence continues at coordinate 45,633 of JAWNGG020000483.1, read as the reverse complement.
TTATTAGCTCTATCATTGCGATCATTATTATTGAATATTATTTATTACTATTGCTATATATTATTATTATTATTATTACATTACTATTATACGAACAAGGTCGACCGCTCATTTTTTTTTTTCTAGTCAAATTTCTCTAGTCCCAATTAGAGTACTGTCGATACTTAGTCTCCCCCGTCCCCGATGTATTTGATTTCTTGTCAAATAATCCCAACATGATGCCACGCGTTGCAGGACACATAGATCTTGCGTAATAGAGTGATGCATTACCTGTGCAACAAATGCAGTATACAACCCGTAAATATGAGGTCAATGTTGATTTGTTTAAATAAATGTAAGTTTGAAAACTCATCACGGATGTAATCATTTTTGCAATCATTCCTCCTGCAAGTGCGTTTAAATCACTTTAGTGAAACAAAAATCTTCCAGTACGAGCTTTCCGAAAACATGTTTGAGAGTGAACTTTTGTGAAGTTTCGTCACGAAATTTCTGAACAAAAATTTTTATAGTTTTCTACAGGAATAAATTGCAATGCGAAAAGATAATTTCAACGTAAAGTTTATAAAACAAAATCGATACATCATAAATTAATTACAATTTACAGAAATGTAATGGTATTTTTTCAGACATTTTAAACAATGTAGTTTTTGCGAGAAATTAAATATTTAAGCAGATGCTTCGATCTATTGAGTAGAATTTGCAAATCTTTATACATGCGTTTTATTGATGAAATGAAATATAAAATAGAAAGCTTGGAATCTAATTAAAAAGATGCAATTATAAGGAATCATAAATTAATCTTGTTATTTAGTTTCAAATTTAAATTTAATCGATTCATGAACATTGAAACACTACTACCACATAGCGGTAATACAATAGTACTAATCGCTATTGTTGTCCTTGTTACATAGTAATCTTTTTCTTGTCTATCACACGACATATAGGTATCCTTGTTGCATACTATTGCGTTTTTTATTTATGGATAAAAGATATTCTGTCATCTATGGGCTCTGTATTAAATCTTACGCTTATGTCGTACCCGATAGATGGCTACATTTCACTTATCCATAGACAAGGAACACACTTTCCCCACCGACAAATACAAATAGACCTGGCATACAATGTACTTTTTTGTCCAACGATTTCAGACTCAATTGGTCCCGTTACCATTTCCGTGTCACATCCTGTCGTATCGATTCAGCCAAATTTTTTACCGCGAAAATCAAAAAATATAGACAGTGTTCCCAGCTGATTTCGAGAACTATTCATCGAATTAAACGTGGTGATACTTCATCAATGAAGGTGTATATATATATAACGATTTAAAATAGAGATTGATAAAAATCGTGTTGGCCGTACAACACCGCTTGAAAATTTCTGAAAATTTTTCAAAACAAAGTGTGTTTACACCAAAAAAATGTAAATAAACATTGAAAACCAAAACAAACAATTAAAAAAATGTAAATAAACATTGGAAACCAAAACAAACAGACCAGCGTTTGCAAACAAAGCGATATTTCAAAATTTTCGAAATTCCGATTGCAAATTTTCGAAAATTTTTCAAAACAAAGTGTGTTTACATCAAAAAAATGTAAATAAACATTGGAAATCAAAACAAATATACCAGTGTTTGCAAACAAAGCGAAATTTCAAAGTTTTGGAAATTCTGATTTCAAATTTTCGAAAATTTTTCAAAACAAAGTGTGTTTACACTAAAAAATGTAAATAAACATTGGAGATCAAAACAAACAATCAAAAAAATGTAAATAAACATTGGAAACCAAAACAAACAGAGTAATGTTTGCAAACAAAGCGAAATTTCAAAGTTTCCGAAATTCCGACTTCAAATTTTCGAAAATTTTTCAAAACAAAGTTTGTTTACACTAAAAAAATGTAAATAAACATTGGAAACCAAAATATACATCCAAAAAAATGTAAATAAACATTAGAAACCAAAACAAACAGACCAATATTTGGAAACAAAGCGAAATTTGAAAGTTTTTGGAATTCCGCTTGGAAATATACTTACCTATACTTACCCAGTATCCATGAATTATCCACAAGTGTTAGAAATGATTGTATAGTAATTCACTTAGAACTAAGTTAACATACAAATACTTACCCAGTATGAACTGTCCACACGTATTGTAGATAATTTCATTGTATAATTTTGGTTTTCAGTGTTTATTTTCATTTGTTTGGTGTAAACATAATTTGTTTTGAAAAATTTCCGAAAATTTGCAGTAGGAATTTCAAAAACTTTGAAATTTCGCTTTGTTTGCAAACATTACTCTGTTTGTTTTGGTTTCCAATGTTTATTTACATTTTTTTGGTGTAAACACACTTTGTTTTGTAAAATTATCGAAAATTTGAAATCGGAATTTCGGAAACTTGAAAATTTTGCTTTGTTTGTAAACATTGGTTTGTTTATTTTGGTTTTCAGTGTTTATTTACATTTTTTTTATATAAACACACTTTGTTTTGAAAAATTTTCGAAAATTTGCAAGTGGTGTAACGGCCAACTTACTTAATATACAAGTTTTCAAGATACGAACACCAGAAGGTGCAAGTGCGTGTCGTGTTAGCTGAGGATCAGGTGCGATCTCTGCAGGTTAAGCGTGCAGCGTGCGTAACACCTTTAGGATGGGTGACCGTCCGTGTTCATCCTAGAGGTTCTCCTAACTGAACGTCTGAGGTAGCTGTCGTTACCATTAACCGCACTGATGAATTTGGTGGCGATTCTAAGACGTAAAGCAACTCTACCTTCTTCTCTATCATTTATAATCCTACCTTGACCATCATCATTCTACATCTTCCCTAAAAACATACATCTAAGTATAGCCATAGTATCAAGAACTGCACTAGTGTGCTACAAGGATACAAATATGAGTCGCGTGATGGACAAGAAGCACAGCCAATAGTATACGACATTGGCACAGACAAAGTATATGAATAGACCTAGCACAATATATTTTTTCGGCCAACGATTCGGGGATCGCAGAACCTCTTTACCATTTTCGTGTCACATCCTGTCGTACCGATTCAGGCAAGTTTTGCACTGCATCGTTACTATTGATATATATGCAAATTATTATATTATATAGGTTCGTTTAGACTTTTTTTATTTAATTTCTTATAATTCTTATTTCACTGTTCAAAATAGTTCGTTTGAGAAATAATCTAACTTAAAGAAATTGGGTGAATTGGATTATTGTTATAAAATATTCTTGTACTCGTAAATCACATAATATATCTTACAAAAATTTTTTCAACTTTTCCTATAAATTTTATAAGATCATTGACTAACTAAAATGTATTTCGAAGATCAATGGACTAAAAAAAAGAAATACAAATTATAAAAGTTCAAGAATCAATTCTTTTTATTACATTTCTTAAAAATCAAAATTTAATTGATTTATGAACATTATTGACAAAAAATATAAATTTAATGTTAAATCCAATGATTTAACATCTATACATTATATTAGTACATATATATGTATAGTTTACATTGTACACTTTTTGCTTGCCAGGGTGCAATATAGTATATAGCATATATATGCTGTCAAAGAAGTATTTGAAGAACACTTCGAGATAATATTTAAAATAAGATTGTTACTTTTTGTAATTTGTATATATGTATAAAGATGTAAACATAAAATATGGCAACGTGTCAAAATGGCCGATCTCAACAAAGAACTAAACGAATATCTTCTTAGCAGTAAAAATGAAAAACAATTTAAAATTACCGTACCTTCGGTGACAATACCGAAAGCAAGCATTGGAAAATGGTTTGGAAGAAATGAAGACGACAAGGAAGAGACAGGATGGATGCATGGAGCACAAAAGGAATGTTGTCCTAGTATGGTATGCATAACCTATATCGCTAAATACATTTATAAAGTCGAGTTTAAAAGTTAACAAATTTTGTTTTTTTCATTTTTTGACAGACAAGAATACAAAGGCTAATAGCTTTTGTCGTATGCTTTTCTATGGGTGTACTTTGTTTCTGTCTATCAGCGGTATATATTCCAGTTCTACTAATTAAAGCGAGAAAGTTTGCACTTTTGTATACTTTAGGAAGCGTTTTCTTCCTCTCAAGGTGAGCTTATGAATCCATGAAGAATTATACAGAATTGATATTGAATTAATTTTTGTAGCTTTTGCTTCCTTTTGGGTCCATTAAGTTATTTAAAATCATTATTCACTGCTGAAAGAAGGTGTTTCAGTATGTCCTACTTTGCAACTTTAATAGGAACACTTTATTGTGCTCTACATTTGCAGTCTACCCCATTAACAGTATTCTGTGCTGTCTTGCAATTAATAGCTATGTTATCATTCTTGATAAGTCATATACCAGGAGGAATTAAAGGTCTAATGTTTTTTACAAGAATGTTCAAGTCTTCTGTGAATTCTACATTGCCTGTATGATATCATAGTAACTTAGATATTAAATATATACATGAAATGAACATTATATCTCCACTTTTAATATTTTATAAATATCTCCATATAATATAAAATATAGTATTTATATACAAATGGATAACATGCTAAGCATGTTTTTACGTGAACTGAACATATGTAAAAGACTGATTTAACATAGATTTTATGTAATATGTATAATAATAATACGTTTACTCATATTTAAAGTAATGAATCAGTAAGAACAATTTTGTTATAACGAATAAAAAATTAAAGTTGTTATATATATAAATTAGTTATATGGAAGATATAATTTTTGTATATAATGTATTTATGTGTATAAAAAGTACAGTTTTGTTATTTCTGTATATTTATATACATATACTATACTGTTGTAAGAACTATTTATTTACTGAAATAAAAATTGTATTTACATATTCCATTTGCTAACTATGTAAAATAAAAAATTCTCTAATCAGATTTATGAAATATATAACGTTAATTTTTTTATATCATTTTTTGTGTTTTGAAACTTTCGTTGCTTTTATGCGATTAACGTTGCCCTGCAAACGTTTAACTTTCAGTGGCAAATATTTAACATTTGCGGATATATTACCAATTTTTCGTTTTTCCGAGTTTCTATTTTTAGGAATGTGAGTGTATCTTATATTTTTCTTTATACTTGTATCTAATTCATCAACATTATACTTAGTTAAGCAAATAAAATCATTTTGTTCCATTTCTTTTACAATAGGCTCATTTGTGCAATTTTCTTTTGTGCTAGGTGGAACAAATGATCGTTCTTTACACGAAGATCTATACATGTATACGTCTGCAGATACTGTAAATTTAATTGGTTCTAAAGATACTTGAGATTCGTTCTCAAGACTTATTTTGTTGTCTTTTTCGTCTGATATCGTTTCTTCTGACAATTCAATATCTTTGAATAATTGGAGTCTATTGCTTGGTAAAGGTACATCCTTAAAAACATCACATATTGTAATATATAAGGGATGAAAGTAATGATCTGTAGAATCTATTACAACATTCTGAAATCAAAATTATAAAAATAGATAGATAAATAGATAAATAGAATCAGTAAAAAATTATTTAAAATACTATACCTTTAAAGCACATGCAGCAGATGCAAATCCAATGGTTTTTAATGTTACAGTCTTTAACTTAGGTAATAATAATACTGGTACTTTCTTATTTTGTGCCATATGAATAATATGTCTTATTAAAAGCGGCGGTGAAATATTTGCATCCATTAAAATACAACAGATGTTGTTCTTTTCTAAAGATCTAGTAATAGCATTTATACCCAAGACTACAGAATTTCTAAAAATTTCAAAAATTTTTAAATTATATATAAATCAAGGAGGTATGCAGTAATATAGTTAAGAATACTTACGCTAAATCTGAATTAGAAATATTTTCTTGTTCTTGAAGTGCTTCTTTTTTGGCTTTTACACGTTCCTCTTTTTTCATCTTTTTGAGCTGTGACCATGGGATTAATTTAGATGGACGTTTTATAGTTGGCAATAATCTACAAATATAAATCATGAAAAATGCCAATTTATATTAATACTTGTTCCTTACAATTTTTTAAAGCTTACTTATTTAAAATTTCTTCTAATAATGGACATTTTTCTTCATCTACAACTGGCCTAAAAATATATATTATTATGATATAAAAGATAAACTGTTTTATATGCTGTGTATAATAAATTTGTTAAATATGATTATATATAAATTGGAGAATTTACGCGTACCAATAATTATCTTGCGGTTGGGCTAAGACATTTCGTAGCTTTTTAATTGACCCTTTTTTCGCTGACAATGAATGTTTCTGCTGCTGTTTTGTCAATATCGGAGTATTCATCATAAAAATATCAAAATATTGGTATAGGTTAAGTTCTCTACCAGGCACGTGGCAATTGATTAAGATTAAATCATGAAGTATGACATAGATAGATCATCTGCATACGCTGGAATATCAGTAATGGTAAAACAAAAAAATAATGGAAAATGTAAAACCATCATATTTTCTTTTATTACAAGATCTCGTATAATTATATAAGTATAATTTACTAATTTCAAAGTAGAAAAAACGATGAAAACTATGAAAACAGAGTCTGAGATTTAATCTCGTGTGACAGAAATAACAAAATCTTTGCGAATATTTGCAATTTTATATTGAAATTACATTGTATAGAATGCGAATGCAAGTTTTCGATGCTTAAACATCGATTCTCTGTGGAATTTGATTTGAATTAATGGCGCGAAAGCGGCATACGCCGACCATTGTAAATGGTACCCATCGATTCCAGCGGCGCTTGCGACGAATGTTCGCCGAGGTGGAAAACATAGGCGCTACGCCACTGGACCAAAGTGCAGGGGAATGGATAATGTGCAGAATACGGTTTCGAAAGGGAGCAGGACCGCAGCAGTGCACGCAGCAAGTCAAGATTGTCAAGATGGATGCTCGGTGCTGTCGGTGCGGAGTATGGATTTTGCCGCGTGATTCGTAAACGAGGATCGTCGTTGTTGTCGAGTGAGAAAAAGATCGCGCGTCGGGGAGTATCGTTGTTCATGGTGTTTCTTAGGTGTTCCATGGTGTCTTGGTACGCAGCGTTAAGAAACGGGATGGTTTCACATAGTGATGAGAAAAACACCTAAAAGCAGTGCGGGTAGTAGCGGTCTTCTACAATGGTGGATAACAATTGTATTATCGAGGGAAACGTCAAATTTCGCGACGGCAAAAAAGTAAGTACTTTCAGTCCGAATTTCTTTCACAGTCGCTTATCCTTTTTCATTTGCCATCGGGATGCCCGATTAATATCGTCGGAGTAACCGCTTAATTCATTATTTGTTAAAACAACATAGCTTAATTCATCTCGCGAATCTGCGTAATGCTGTAACATCACGCGCTATGCTTGTTCACAATTTCGCGAAGAAACTTACGTGACGCTTCGTTCCGATGGATCATAATTTAAAGCAAAACTCGTGTTCGTGTTTAATTATCCCATAGTCACACGAGCACGGTGCAGTTTCAATAAAATAACGATACGAAGATGTTGCGCTAACGCGCTCTTCAAACAGTTACGAATATATGTATGTACGTTGCATGTGTAAGATGTATATATGTACAAGCATTTATTGAATCAATGAAAAACATGATAGTCCAAATTGCAACAGAATATAATTAAATTTTGCTTCTATTATGAACATACAGTATACATTGTAATATGTTAGAAATTATGTTACGGAAAAGTTTCGTAATATTATGCATTTAATTAAAACTTTTGACACATAGTCAAACATTAATTAGCATCCATGCTTCATGTGGTAATTGGAAGCTTGAATGTTTGAATGAGTCTGTACCGATATCAAATATTTATTTTCTTGTGCCCATTGAAATTTGTGCACAATAGTGTGGTTTTATTTATCATGGGCTAGAAGTTGAATTATAGTGTCCCAATGTGATTTCAATGAGCATTACAACTATTGAGTTGTAAGTTTGTTGAAGGCTTAAGGAAGTATTTAATACGAAAGAAATGAAGAGTCATAAAGCCATAAAAAGTCATGAAAAGTTGAGCTCATTTTCTTTTATTTAGACTGGGGGCACCAAAGAAGTCATTCAATGAGAAAGGGTAGGAAACTCTTTTATTTTGATACAGAGGGTCCGAAATGGATTCAGACAAACTGTACTACATATGTATAATATTGCTCTGCATAATAACTCTAGGCAAATATGTAACATATTATTATAGGATATTCATGCATGATAGGATCTGTTCTATTATTTGTGATTACTAGTGTTTGCCAATATTATATTAAATGTTATTAATTTGATAAAGTAAGTGTGCTTGTACATTGAATTATTCCAAATCATCTGTTTGCATTACAGTGGAAATCAAGATGGTGTGTCATGAGAAAATTGTCACCAGTTGCAGGTAAAAATTTATTTTAACAAAATTTAATTTTTGTTCTTATAAAAAGATTATTTATTTTTATAAATAAAGAATAATAATATACCTGGATATAAAAATCACTTTGTCTGTTGTATCACTGGCATAAAACATGTGGAATTAACTATAGATAGTGGGCAGGAAGTGTTGAATATTTTATGTCGCATATCTCTGTTTTTTGGTGTCAAAGATGAAAGCACTTCCCTTTTTATATAACATCTGTGCATTCCTCACAATGAGTCATTCTTCTGCACCATAAGAAAGGCTGCCTTTAATCTTATCAATGTTGATAAAAAAAAAAAAAATATGATAAATCTGAGCTACACCTGTAACAAGAAAAACAACAGATGTTGCAAACTGGTTCTAAAAAGCCACTGGCAATTTTATTTCCTATCACATTTCTAATCCTATCTCCTGAAAGAATTTCCTTGCTTGTTATCAGCATAAAGAATCCCGTCCCTTACCGTGGTTGTGTCCTAGGGTGGCAGCTGGCACATCTGTTACTGATTGACTAGCTGGAGAAACAAAAAATTTCCAAGAAGAGCTTTGCTTCTGGCAATAACCATTAATACCTGACCCTTGTAACTTGAGGGTATTTTAAAACTTAGGGACACCAGTAACTCGTAAATTTTCTTTAGGGAGAATTAGTTAAGTGTACATAGAAGGGACTCGAAATGGATTTAGTGCGTTTCCACGTTTGTATCACTGTATTAATAGCATGCCGCGCTCGTCAGTTAGCATACGAAGGATCGTTGACACATTTGTTCGAACGACCCTCGATAAAAAAAGTTCTCGTCAGAGAGATGTTCAATAAGAAAATCTTTGACCGTTCGCGCGATTTCAAACGAACGCATGGTTGCTCAGAAGACGTTATACTCCTTTATAGATTGTCTTCATTTACAACTTTACGGAGATAGCAAGGATCGATATAAGCAAGGTCAAACGAAAGCCTCATTAAGTTTGCAACATTTTCTCGGTGTGGAGAGTGGTTTCACTCTTGACAAGGAATCCAATACTATAGCTATAATATGCCAAGACGTGACGGTTGTTCTGGCTTTCGACACTAGGGAACGACTGATACAATGGCAAGTGAAGATCTCCAACAACTTGGGCGAAGGTACGCATCGTCGTTCGGGAAATCATTAAACAGAAAAAAAGATCATCGGTTAAAAATTCTAAACGATCTAACGGAAATTATATTCTGTTTCCGCAGATCAACAGTTTCTGATACTGATCTCCTCGGTTCCGTCGAAGGCGAAGTTGACAAATGGACCGGCGCATTTGCACATTCAGGATCGTCGGTTCTGCATCACCGTCGGCATACCTCCGAGATTAGTCGGTATTTGGGAGATCGCGCATCTACGACGATACGGCGTGGTGGAAGGACGATTTTGTTTCGAGGGTGGTTCGAGATGCGGCCGGGGGGAAGGTCTTCACGTGCTGATAACGGATCAAGGAGAAGATATCGTGAAGATGCTGCAATTAGCGGCGGAAGGGAAGCTGACGAAGAAACGACCGGTTAACAGGGAGCAGATAGCGCAGGAGAGCCCGCGTCGTCAGTTCTCTCGATCGGAAACGAGGGCCAGCGATTTTTTCCCCTCGGCTGTTTACTCGTCCACGTATGAAGAGCAGTGCGACAGCTGCAAGAACGAGAGCTCACCCTATTGGTCGTCCACCGAGAGTAGGCAACAGACTGAACTCGACAGGGATTACAGTAGCAGAGACACCGTCTCCGTTTCGGAATTACCCGATCAGCCAGCAGAATGGCGCAGCTGTTCTCTCACTCGTCAAGGAACATCCGCTCTCGAGAGATGCGCTAGCTGCATCAGCAAGCTAGGAACCGTGTCGAAATCCTCGACTTTGGCTACCACAATTGGAGCGAGCAGTATAAGCAGTCCGGCGGGAACTATGAATAATATAGGCTGTCATTTGCAGCCGCGCACGCTCGATCGGTTATCGTTATCCTCGTACAGCAGCAGCAGCCACGACAGCGACTATTCCAGTTCACAGCAAATGGACTGTCATTGTTCGCAAAGTTCGAAGAGCTCGCAACAACAGACGACGAGCGTTCAACGCGTGTCGCCAAGTCCTAGCGCACTACCGCCGAGACCTCCGAAACCGTCCCAAAGCACTATCACTGCGAAAAAGGTTAAGAAACCTCCCATGCCACTGCCGAACGAACAAGTTTGCGTGCACTCGCGTAGCAAGCAACAGCTGGTCGTACGTAACGCAACCGTTGCTGCTGGTCCTTACGAGAATTACGACGTGCCGAAAACAATCTTGGGCCATCACATGCTGTTAGAACAAAGTTCCCAACCGGATCAGTATTACGACACGCCAAGGAAAATCAAAGAATGCCTAGCACTGCCAAAAACCTATCCTAATTACGATACACCGCAGGCGCCTCAAGCTGTAGTGTTGCAGCAATGCGGTTGCCCGGCCAAACTCACCGTTCAGTCTCCCAGATCCTCGGGATGTCCCTGTCAAAACGTGATGAGCTGGGCCGGTTTCGTACTGCCGTATTGCAGACGAGGAGCAGGAATTGAACCAACCGGGGTTGCCGTGCATCCCGTGAAACTCTCCGGGGAAGGTAAAATGCCTGTTGTGAATGCGAGCGGGGAGATCGCGATTTACGCAACGGCGAAACAGGCCAAACAATCGGAGAACGCCGGAGAAGAGAAGAACAAAGATAATAACTGCGAATACCCAGAGAACAGAACAAACAATTACGAGAACGTCGAGCCTGTTATCGACACGCAACCTGAGTCGAAGCAAACTACGAACTACGCGAACATAGATTTCACTCAGTCCCTTGAGCATTACGAGAACAGCAAAGACCTATTGGCAAAGAGTGGAATCTCGCAGGAGGAAATAGAAAAGTTTTCCGATCAAATTAAAAACGAGACACCGGAACCGCCCACAGAAGATTCGTCCAAGATATGCCAGAAGTGTGGTCACGTGAAGGACCGGGAGAACGACTACTTAGTCATGGATCTTGAAAAGCAAACGCCAAAGAAACCGTTCTCCGGTTATTTACCGATGCAGCCAGCGCACAATGCCTGCTCGAAGGAGATTTTGTCTAGAATCTGTAGCGGTATAAAAAGCTCGAGTAACCCTGCGTTATCAGGTTCCGCGTTGAGCGAGGGTGGCAAAAAGAGATCCGATTCTGAGTTTCGTGTTCCGGGTTCGGCGATGTTGTCCAGTCCGTACCTTAGACGCCGTTACCTGGACGGAAATAGCGGAACCGAATCCAACGGGAACATTAGTCTGCTGTTAAGAAAGCGATCATACTCCGCAGAATCTGCTCACTATTTGGACGACGAGAATCACACGTTCCCATCGACGTTGACCATTCACAAATGTTCCAGCGAGGCGGACAAAGCTTCGTTGGTCAAAGGAGAGAACCATTCTTCGTGCGTCAGCTCGGAGGCCAAGATCAATCAAGATAGCGGACAGATATCGATAACCTCGCCTCAGCCGTCGTTCATAAAAATTCGACGCTCCTCTTCCGTACCATCCAAAACTGGTCATAACAGAGATTCATCTAGTAGCAACGATTCGGGCGTCTCTACGGGATCTCTTAGTCACAGAACGGCGGAATTCGTCGAGTTCGAGTTATCACTGGCCCCGTCAACGTCGGCGAGGAAGCAGAACGTGTTGTCCGTTTATAGAAAGAGTCCGCCGCCTACGTGTTATCACAGTAGTTTACCAAGGAAATCCAAGTCCAGCGATCCACTCCGAGAATTGTCGTTTCAATTTCAAAAGATCAAAATCCCTACGAAATCCTCGTCGGCGGAAGCCGATATCCCCACGTGTCTCCCCAAGGCCACGAAAGGATTCAACAGCCCAGGCGAAGTGTCCAGTACTCCTTACATCGACTCGCGAAGCACGAGCAGCGGTACATCCGATATGTCGGATTACATCGAGACATTGTCGTTGTCGTCCCACTCGTCATCCGATACGCCAGACAGTCTGAGGTAAAGCGCTCGCGTAGAGAATGTAATTGTTACGTTTTCTTGAAGCTTCTTCGCCCAAAGGGTGGAGAAAAGCACCGGCTAAGCGTAGAAGAGGTCATTAAGACGAGGAGAAGAACGCTCAGTCTTTTATTCGGCTCTTTTTCGCAGACTGGGTGGCAGAGCAGTGGCAACGACACTTCGTCCACGCAGCGGGAAAGAGTATTACAAGATTGACAGAAGTATTCTCGTTGAGCAAGGAAGAACGTTGACGACACCATCCGCCAATTACGCGAATATCACGCCGGTGCTTGAGAAAAGCGAGTCCCCTTCGCCTGGATATATGAGCAGTTCTCCCTTTGAACAGCCACAACCTACTCGTGAACACTTTTTGTTTCCCGATGTAAGTGAAACGTTTCACGGAAAATTATTATCGTATTATCGCTGCTGGACTGCAATAATTTATACTTTCTGTCTTGCGATTTTTACAGGAAGCTTGAACGTAGTAACATTGTTTGGGAAGAGAGCGGAAAACTTGAAGTTCCTAGGAATTCCAAACAAAACCATTAAGAGTATTCATGGTAGAAATTGTAATCGGAACATCGTGACTGTTTACACTATACGCAGGTATCTAGTAGTTGACAATTAACGCATCTCGAATCAATGCATGGCTATAAAGCGTGTTAAACCGAACGAAAGGAGGTGTCATCTTCTAATGGTCCAAAATTCAGGAATCATAGTAAAGGATCTGTTCAGGATGGTTATCTTTCTGCTTTTTTTTTTACACGTCTTTTTACGGTAATGTCTTTTTACAAAAAAGCAAACCCGCACAATCAAAAATGAAAAAGAAACCTAACAGAGTAAAGGGGGAGTTTTCGTAAGAAATTCTAGGTTCTAGCGTATAGTCGAAATGAAGTCAATATGTAAGTGAAACACTTCCTACAACGACTCAAACAATTTCTAAAATATGCTCAATAAGAAACTGTAATAGTTTGTATAGTAAGAATCCTGCCCTAGGATAAAAAAAAAAGAATGTGTGCATCGTATACTTTATATGAGTATATCGTTTTTTGGATATGTTTTATTTTATATGAGTATACTTCTATATAGGGTATTGTACAGCGGTTAAACCAGAGAATTGCAGTTAATGCACTCTGTGTTTAATACTGGTTTATACGATACCATCGATTTACATTCTAAAATAAACAACCAAAAAAAAGTAAAAAAAAAAAAAAGAAAAGAAAAGACAAAAGGGAGAAAGAAAGGGAAGAACAAAATGATATGAAAGGAAGAAAAGAAAATGCAATGAAAGTAGTGAGTTGCATAGCGTTCACAGGGTTTTCAAATCTTTACTAGTTATTTTCTAAAGGCATAAGATAACATTTATATAGCCGTGAAATGGTCTTCTTTTTGACGAGATTCATATGGTGGATTTATATCGTAGTCTCTGGGCAATCAAAGATGGCACTATGTATAGATTATATACGAGATATCTTTAAATAAGTCCTAAGGATACGCAAACGAATATAACGGAATATAAAACTCGAATTATTTTTATTGAACTTTTTATAGTCCATAGGCAGACTTCTTTTATTGGCATTTTATTGTAATACGTTCCCATTTCTACGTGTTTATACATGTACGTTCGATTCGTATAATTTTCCTACTAGATTTACGTAGATCTACGCAACGAATTAGTTCTGAGTATCGTAATTGCAATATTATATTTCCTTTTTCTCGTAATCGTAGTAAAAACGTACTTAAGATATTTTTTACCCGTACTTAAGATGTATTTATATCATTTCGTATGCGCGAAGAACGTCTATATGTCTATGGAATTCTTTACCAAAAAAAAAGCAACAAAAAGAGGAAAAAAAAAGAAACGAAGAATATTTATTTTTACTTCGACGGTGCAGGATCTTTTTGATAATAAAAACTATATCGTAGACGATTAAGCGAGGGAGCTAGTACGTCGTATCGAAGGGGAATCGAACTAGTTAGGCTTATTTTACGTCTGCACAGCTTCGGACTTTCTTTGATCGTTATTTAACAAAAAAAAAAGAAAGAAAGAAAGAAAGAAAGAAAAAGAGACGTATATGTGCGAGCTGTAACTGCGAATTTTTTTGTATGTATTTAGTTTCTCTTGTTCGTTTCAACGATAAATATAGCCTGAGGAATCACGCGAGAAAAGCAATAAAAAAAGAAGTGGGCAAACGTAAGGAAAAAACGCGTGTGAAGTTGCGCGAGATCGGCAGTGAAAAATCATGCACCCGAGGGATGGGGTCGAGTTTTGGAATCGGGCTGGTCGATATTGATATTACGTAAAGCAGTGATACTGAACGCAATAATAGAAATGCTAGGAGTTATATACAGATTATAAGAGTGGAAAGGAAAAAAAGAGAGAGAATGAGAGGGAGAGAGAGCGAGCGAGCGAGAGAGAGAGAATGAAAGAATCGATATCAAATGTTTTCGCAAGTCAGATTATATTAAAACGGATTGTTCTCTGTTTCATGCACATGTTGCGCTCCGCGGAATGGATAATCAAATCAGTATTCAGAATCAAAAAGATCAACGGTAATGAGCATTTACCGTACATGTTAGAGGTTCATTGAACAATGTAATGTTAACCGGGAATTACGATCCAACGACAATATAAATTGTATCTGCCCCCTCCTGACACGCAAGGAATTGTTTTCGTCGAGTCGGAACAGAATTTTGTAATATACGATATGTCGCAACAACACACCATATCCGTCGGTTTTCCCAACCCCGATAATGTTGTCTCTTAACTTCTTTTTTTTTTTTTCTCTCTCTATCGGAGCAATCGCAACTATCGCTGTAGCAACGCAATGCTTATCATTTTTTTTTATCACCGCCGCCGGATTTTGGTAAGAATGCAAAACGAAACGAGCTACGAGTTATTAGCTCTTCGAGGCTCTTTCGCACATAGAGGGATTATGTATAAAGAATTATATACTTACAGTTGACTCTATAAACGAATTGTAAAAGTATTACAGTAGTATTAACCACAAGACTGAACAAAAAGAAAAGAAAAGAAAAGGAAAAAAAAAGAAAAAAAGAAAGGAAAGAAGAACGAAATAATAGTTGCTGTGTGGTTATAAACCACTACTAAACGTAGGAAATATCTAAAGAAGCTAGATTTATATATAATCTTTCGTTCGCGCGCGCGACTCCCTTCGAGCGTCAGTTTCTGATCAACCTCCTTTTAATTGGAGAGTCTTTTCTCTCCCTTTTGTTTTCTATTATGCATTCCGTGCGTCGAACCGTGTGTCTGTGTCTTCTATAATATCGTAGATATGGCGAAAGCGTAAAGCGAGAAAACAATGAAAGAAATGAGCGTTACGCATCTGCTGCGCTTGGTATAAATTGAAAAGAGAAAGGAAGAAGTACCAAGTCGTTCTGTCCAAGCTCTCCGAATTTCATATGCTTAATTATATCACGAGAAACTCGTATTCTCCATACGAATGATTTATAGAACACAACACGAAGAATATTTACGATTAATGGAGCAAGAATCGTACGAATATTATTAAGAAAAAAAAAAGGAATCAAGATTATCCGAGCGTAGAATTAAATCGATATTTCCTTTATATTTCTCTCGCGTGGGTCGTTAGAGGCCCGATGGAAGTTGTTAGATCGTAATGTCAAGAAAATGGTATAATCTTTAAGATAAATGCCGACATTGTACCCCGTAATTTTCAAGTAAATATTGTATAATATTTTAAGAGGGATAATAGAGATGCGTGACGAGAGATGTGTTCTGCGGATTTTTACGCAACTCTATTATAACCATTGCACCGATGTTTCCCAATCAAGAGATCAAACGACCGATCAAACGAATTATGTTCAATAACTCTCTTGAATGAGATCGTTCAACAAAGATCATGTTCGTTGATTCCAAGTGGTGATGTAAGGATTGGGAATTGGTTCTATAAACACATGCTAGTCAAAGTTAAGTACTATCGTAGCGATAATATATTTTTACTGTAAAAGGGACTATCGCGGGCAGGTCGAAGGCTGTGCACGCGCTCCATTGTACGGAAGGAGATAATTATTATTCGAGCGACGCGATCGCCGATTCAATCGTCTCTTTTCTTTTTTTTTTTTTTTTTTTCCCCTTTTACTTTCTTGTCATTCCGCTGTCACGAACATTTTGGATCGCAGCGTACGAAAACCGACGTAACGACGCTTTCAATTGTACTGTGTAATTACGTGACTATAATAACGATTGCATTTATTATTAAGACTTCTTGAATGGTAACAAGTAGCTTCTAGTCAACGAAAAATCAAATCGAGAGGCACGGCGAGTGCCGAGGTACTTTCGCACGTTGCAATCCAACATACTAGGTCTCTCTGACACGCTCCGCAGAAATCACAATCCCTCCAGGCATTCGAACGAGCTTGAGACGAGATCACGAGGAATTGCTGGAAGTCATGGCTACGCGTGCCAGCCTTCGAGCCTCGAACAACCATATCTAAGAATTTACTAACGATATTATTGATCACGAATAGCGAGTAACGTTTTTTCGAGGGTATTATATATATATATATATAATATATATATTAATTATATATATATTATATATACGACATGCTCTGTTTATAATTTCTGTACATATAGTCGGTGTGTGGCATTAGCGTAACCGTTTCTTTATTTTGTGATCCGAGGGAATTCGCCGCTGGAGAGGACGAGAGACGACATTTACTTGATGTATATATACGAGAGAAGGAACGCAAAAAGAAGGAAAAAAGAAAATGGTACACGGCCTGAGAGTGGGTGGCGAGGTTTCTAGTGTGATGAAATGCGCTCAAATCGTCTTCGGGAACCATTATCGCGTTAGAATTGATTTCACTTGCGCGTTACAATGCCGTTTCGTGTAATTGCACGTTCACCAGCGGAATAATTGATTCGCAAGGCACAGGCAGGAGTGTACGTGTGAGGGAGAGAGAGAGAGAGAGAAAGATTTAATGGCGCGAGAAACCGCGAGCGATCCGCATTGTCGTCATCAGGGATTATTTATGCCATACGAGTAGTCTGAAACGCTTGACACACATGTACTCACAGACATTGTAGTATATAAATACCAGAGACCAAAAAAAAGTAAGAAGCGAGATGGCACTGGCGAAATTTGTTCTCTCCGTGCGAATTTAAAACCCCTTTTTTTCTATGCACGTGCGGTCTCGCGATCGGTTTTTTGAAACTGTAGAATTTCCACGTGGACGCGAACACAGACGCATCGAGCAATCCGCTGCACATGGCCGTCGATGCTACCGGCTCGTCTCGTAAAGTGCTCTCGATTGCACGCGATCGTAGCAATTACGGGTAAAAACGGGGAAAGTGCAATCGAGAGGGACGCGCCGCGTCTTCCTGCGCTCTCGACGCGTTCCAGTTTCTTCTTCGTGGTGATATCGTCGAGCCACTGATAAAGGAATCGTTCAGTTCGACGAACTGCTTCTTCGAGTACGATTCTTGTATTTCGAGTGTAAGTAGGTCGACGATATTTGATTGGCCCTATCGTGCTATTTGATATTGATAACCGGAGTCCGAAGAGGTTCGTTTTAATTTTAAACTCGTTCCCTGAATTTTCATTGTCTTTCTTTCGTGTTCTTCGGCAAACTGGAAAGATTTTTTAATCGTTAATCGTTAATCGAAAGATGTCTCCCGTGAGGAGGAATTCAAGTGAAATATTTTTTCATATTCGTATAAATTTGAGATAGACTTTAACGAACAAAATAAAGAATTAAATTTTGACTTCGTAACGTGTAATATGAATTACACTGTTGCTTATATTGCTCGGGGTAATTCAGAGAAAATCAGTCGTTCGATATAGTCCTAATAAAATATTCATTCTCTATGGAACTTGCTTCAAAGAAACTAAGTTGCAAAAAATAGGAGAAAGCTTTGTGATAAAATAAAAAAAAAGAAAACGCAAACTTTCATTTATATACTTTACGAAAATGCATCGTTGTGAATCTGTGAACTGTAGCTCCTCTGGAAAATTATGAATTGATCATTTTTGTCGATCATCCGTTGCTTTCGTCCATCATTGTTCTGAATAGCGTGATCAACATGTGCAATATAACGTCCCCCTGTGTTAGGCAGTGGCGAAGAAAAGACGTTGAGCGCAAGAATGCGAGGGCCGTTTCGACGAGACCGATAGCATCGAGCTACGAAATCTCGTATGGTATACTTCTGCCGTAGTCTGCTGAGCACACGGACGATGATCGTGTGCAAATAAAAGAGCATAATACACGCGAGTCATTGTGAGCGAACTGTAAACGATTCGCATGTAATGAACACCGTGCCATTTTTATTCAGACTATTACCTCTGACCGTGAAATGGCGATCCATCAAGGCGATAAATGTGTACTTAGAGATGAGAATAAAAGGAAACGCGCGAGTTACACTAGACGATAAGGGCATACATTTGCAAGAGCACCGCGAAAACGAAAAAGAAAAAGAAAAGGAAAATGAGGAAATCGGAATCCGTTTACTTTGACAATCCGTTTCTCGACAGAGGAAAAAGGAAGATTCAGTTCGGACTGTACTAAATGATCAGAGAGGATGATCCTCGTCTCGTGAAATAGAGGGAAATAAGAAATTTTATATAAAGCCAGGTGAGGTGAGAAATCGTCCTTCGACAGTGTGTTTAAGTTCTACTTGCTCGGGAGAATTTCTAAAAGATTAGATGAGAAGAGAGAGATATACGTATAGAATGAGGTATTTTACAACTGCGAGATGAAAGATGTTCATTGTCGAGAATCACGAGAAAAATATTTAATATAAAAAAAAAAAATGCCGCGTTTATTTTCGAAAATCCTCATTAATTGTAGCGTGAAAACGTCGACGGCGCTTCGGGGGCGCGTTCGACGAATTCGAAAATGAAGAGAAAAAAAGAAAAAAAGAAAAAAAAAAGGAATCAAACAATAAATTAACGGGAGCTTACGTACCGGGCCATAATCTCACGTTTAGAACGCATTTCATCGGATGGGGAATGAAAGAATTCCGATCGATTATCTTTCTCGAATATCTTTTTTATAATCAAGGTAAGCGGGTGCGTGTGAGTGAGCGAGGATGATCGAACAAGAAGAAAAAAAAAAATCATTATTACGTATTTCGTAAGTAAATTATAAAAGGAACTCATACACAGTTTGTAGCGACTCGAGTCACTGATTTATTAAGAAAGTAGAAGAAATAAAGAGATTAAAAAGAAATTCTTCGTTTGCTTTTACTTCGTCGTCGCCTCCGATTTCCTTTACAAAACGAATTGAATGAAAACCTCGAACAAGAATCGCTCTTTACTGCATCTCGAGACAATACTACGATTATGCATATTTTACAAATTTCGAATACCTAAAATGCCCCTTTTCTCTTCTTTACGTCGACTTCTGACGGAATATTTGCAACCTGCATGCACGAAAATGATTTACAAAGAACATCTTGTTGTTCGTGGTTTTCGTTCGATTATTGAGAGGTAAGATCGTTAAGAGACGGGTGGTATAACAAAAAAGCTTCGATTTATTGTTCGTAACGTATATTAAAACAGACGTATAATATCGACAGAGCCAATAAAATCTACGATCGCGTTGTTCTTTGAGTCTCTCTTCACATTTAACTAGATTTTTGTTTTGTTTCTTACAGATATACCTCACAAAAATACACTTCTTTCTGTTTGTAACATTCCTCACTCTTTACGGGAGCTGTTACGAGTAATAAAAATATCGTTTCGACGAATTTGATCGTTCATTTATGCGCGACGTGAACGTGTCTCTGCGTTATTTATTTTGTATTCCTCTTTGTTCTCGCGTTTAAATATGTATCGTTATTTTACGTTACGTTACGTTATTTTATTTATTTATTTTTTTGTCATCACAGATTACTCCTTCCCGAAAGAAACACATATGCTATTGGCGTTCGACCGTTTCCTCTTTTTCGCTAACTTTGTTCCTAAACGCGGTAAATTCAATTGACGGACGACGTGTCTTTCCTTCCTTCTCGTCCGATAGTCACCATGCTGTCGTTTCGTTTCTTTAATATGGTCGGCGACCGACGTTTGTCCAGGATAAAGGAAATTCTATCTCTCAAGAGAGTACTCTATACTCTCGAGGGAGTACTCGGCTTACGTAACAATATGTATATAATATATGTATAACAGTGTCGGCAATAAAAGTGCTCGTCTCTTTTTTTCTTATATTTCGTTCCTTTTCTTCCTTTTCTACGTATATAAAGAAACGAATACAATTAACAATTACGTAAAACGAGTGTAGCACGAGTGTGTACGTGTGTGTGTGTGTGTGTGTGGTGTGTACTTCTTATATATAATATACTGCGTATCATTATTATTTTTTTTTTTTTTTTGTTTTTACTTTCTGGCACAAAAGTTAATATTAACGTACGGTAAGATCTGTACAAAAATAAGGAGCAGCATTTTAAGCGGTTATTTCTTGGCGAAAATTCGAGATTCGAGAAATTTTACATTCTCCCTTTGTGTGATCCTCCTAAACATACCCGAGTGAACGTTCTCTTCGTTCTCTACTTTCGCTTGCTTTTCTTCTTCCCCGTGCTACGGTTCCTATAGTTGCACATTTAACAATTTGTTCAATTTTCGTTAAATCATGTATACTTATTAGTACGTATGCATATAGTATATATATTTATATATAATAAATTCTAAGATTTTCTATAAAAAGAAGTTTTTTTTTTTGTCACAAGGTTAACCAACAACCGTACGATTTATGCGAAAAAAAAAAAACACGAACAGCGCACACGCTTTCTCTTTCTACAAACTCAACACGCCTCGTTAGAATTCTTCTATTGACAACTTTCGTAATCGCTCGTTGACGATCGCCATCATCGATTCGCGTTTGTTCATTTAAAATTCGCGAAATCGTACGGCTGACGCTACCCTAAAGTCTCCTATAAAAATAATACAACAAGCTTTGCTATGTTATCGTATATGTAAGTCGATAGCCGTACGATCTTACAATTATAACAAAATAATTAATATCGTTACGCGGCAACAATCGATCAGTAAATTGCGTCTCTTTCTAGTCGCTAAGCGTAAAGAGTGTGATCTATTCTCAGTGTTCAGCAGCTTTTGTACAAGAGAAGGTATATTATCTTGTTCGTAGACCGTGAATAACGATTGACTGCTACACAGGCGAAAATCGGATTGACTAGCGATTATTCGAAAACTGTTCTATATAAAATCGAGTTCGTTAATCCTCGGAAACACGATCGGGGGGGGGGGGGGGGACGACGAACGAAAGAAGATGAGAGGTCGAAACTAAACGAGGATGAGCATCGAGCGTAACAAACGAGTTATTGATACGTATATAAGTGGAGTTTAGTCGATGCCTTGATTCTTGAACAATATATCTTTGTAAGCCTACTATGTACTACTACGATAATTCTCTCTTTTTATTCGAACAACCTACCAAGATCACGATACTTAAATATCGTACGTCGTGATACATGTATTTTGGGCGTTGTTTCTTCCACCGTAAACCCCCCTCCGCATTCGGCGGTACGGTCACTCTCTTCCCAAGCGTCGAAGTCTTCAGCGTCTCTTCAATGGCACTTGCACTGCAAAACTTACACGGTATATGATACAAGTACATAATGCCTTTAAGGGTTTGTACGTTGATGCTTAGTCGTATCGTTAGACAACATCTTTGGCTTCGAAGCGTCTTACATCTTTCTTATTTTCATTTCCGTTTGATCATTCGTCCCAAAATACATTTGTTTAAAAGCTCAATGAAAATATTCTGCGAAGATATTATACGGGTCCTTTCTCTATTACCGATATATCTCTTCTTGTTACACATCATTCCACGATACTACGTATGAATTATTACACTCGACAAATTGTCTTGGTCAGTCTATATGCGTGATTTTTCTCTTTTAAGACTGTATGATATTTTCGCGTTTTAAGACACAACAGTAACTCCAGTCCGCTATATAAGAGAATAATTATAACCGTTCGACGTGCTTAGAGGGAATCGGGGAATCGAGAATCCCTAAAATTGCGATCAAAAAGTTATTTTTTTTTTCTTTTTCTTATTTCTCGTTAATTCTTCGAATAAAACTTAATGTTGATATTCGTAAATCGATCGAAAATTACAATAAGTAGTGTATGTGTGTGTGTGTGTGTGTGTGTGTACACACGCGCACACACATAACATTTCCTACGTAACGCGATACAATGATGGAAACCGACTAAATCGTTAAAATGCTGGCTGTTATAAATAAAACGTAATACTTGAGTCTATACGATACTAGGCTTTTTATAAATTCATGCTAAATTACAAAAGATGATAAAAAAACTTAGTAAAAGATCCTAGTAAAAACTTATCTACGTTCGCTAACGTGTTAGAACTTAGAATCCGTTAGAAGGAAGATGAAGATAACAGAAGAAGAAAAAAAAAAGCGAAATACAAAAGTCTTATCGAACATTTAAAAAACGTTGTTTTACAGGTATTGAAAAACTAGCCTTGCTGTTTACAACTATTTAAGACTAGACCTAGAATTGGCTATTAAGATAATTAAATCTCTATCCTTCGTTATCTCGTGTGTGTAGTTTCGTTACATGTAATAATCTATTTGAATATATTCGATCAGTGAGTGAACTTTGATAGACCAATACGATATTAGATATGCAGCTATAAAATTAAAGTGCAAAATAGTCTTATTCTTTTACTCTTACGAACTTCGATACGGCATTGTCTAAATAAAACCAGTCTTCCAACTCAAACCGTTCGTTACGTTTCGTACAAACGTCAAAATACGCGATGCATTTTCCCAATCGATGTATCGAAAGATAAAAGTTTTTTCTTTTATATTTTAACATGGGAATACTTCGAATAAAATGAGAAGCAATGAAAAAGTTATCTAGCGTAAAGCATGCGTTACTGACAATAAATGATAGTTTTATCGCTCGACCTTCTTACACTTTGCCAATTACGTACGAATAGAAAAATATATCGTTAAATCGATATTAACAAGAAGTGGGACAAGTATGGAAGAAGCGATTCGGAACAAGCTTCGTAACAATTTTTAAATACTTTGTCATTTCGTTAAAGAAAAACGTTAAATTCTCCTCTTTGAGATTAAATGCACGGAATATAAAATATCCCACGAAATCTCTCTATCTATCTGACACAATATGTCTGCAATTAAATGCGAACCAACACGTACAAACGCGTTTCCCTCCCTTTTCCCCTTCTTTTACCTTGATCTCTATCTTAAATGCATTCTGTGTAATTACACTAATACAGTTGGTACTCTTCAAACTTTCGGCACAACTTGTCGATCTCCTCATATCTAAACTGAGAACTCACGGGGCTGGAAGCCCTGGTAGCGGGTGCAGTTCTACTACGACGTACAAAATTTTTTAAGGGTATTTTGCTATGTCCCTGATTGTGATTTACATCTAAAGTCGAATATCGTCTTAGAGCCCGGCTTAGACGATCCGAAGGTGTGTAGTCGGCAACGTCTAAGCTATGCTGTTCCTTCAACATAGGCTTGGTCTCTTTCGAGTCCAGCATCTTTAAACTAAAGTTCGCAGAATGTCGTTTAGTCCTGTCTAGCATGCACTTTGACTGCACGACTTTAGGCTTGTCCTTGTCCAATATCAACGAATTCCGTCGTTTCATTTTATCATCCATTGACCTCTCCTCGTTCACGCTGAACCCGAACCTCGATCTTAGAGGCCCAATGTACAATACATCCTTTTTGTCTAGCTGCTGATTCTCCTTCACCAAACTCAAACCATCCTCGTAATCAAGCGATCGTAATCTTATTCCTTTCGCTTGACTGCTACCACTTGTTCGCCGTTTTACACCGTCTTCGTACTCGGCGGAGAAATTTCTCTTAGGCTTCCCTTTCTCGAAGTGCGTCGAGTTTCTTTTCGTCCTGTCTAACGTGCACTTGGACTGTACTACTTTCGGCTTCTCTTTATCTAATATCAACGAATTCCGTCGCTTCATTTTATCGTCCATCGTCCTCTCCTGATTCACACCGAATCCGAACCTAGATCTCATCAATGGGCCAACATATACCGAATCCTTCTTACCAAGCTGTTGATTTTCTTTCACTAGTCTCAAACCGTCCTCGCAATCAATGGAAGTCCTGACGCCGTTCGACTGATCGGCATTCGTTCTTCGTTTCATGCAATCTTCGTACTCAACGGATGAGTTTCTCTTAGACTTTCTCTTGTCAAAGTTCATACTGGTAGGCCGAATGTGATTAACGTTGAACGAAGTTCTTCTCTTACCAAACATAGAATCTTGCAGGTGCGGTATCTTGGAGGTGCTCTGGGAGAATTGCACCGGTATTCTGATACCAGCATCCACCAGGAATTCGTCGTCCGATAGCATGACCGGTATCTCGGGCATAGAGCTACAAGGCCAACAAGAGTTATAGTGAGCTGCAAGCGTTCTTACAGTGGCAGTGTCCTTGCTGGCAATGTTAGTGGAAAACTCGCGAGCATAATCTCTGGTTAGTAGGAAATTTTGTTGCGATCTTCGCCGGTTCTCTCTCATGATCGCCAAGAAGACAGACTTTGCGTAATCGGACGAGGGACAAGAATGGAAAGCGTACTCTTCCGCATAATCACATTCACACGGTTCCGGCCACAATATAAATGGCAATGCTAATTTTGATCGGCTTTGCTGAGCCTTTTGCATTAGATAATCACTGCACGATCCATTGTCAAAGTTAGTATGGGTTGTACTAATGTTTGAGTTGGTATGCCCTATTCTTTCCCAAGGATGTGCTAATTGAATTCTGTTAGATGCAAAGCACGCAGAATTTGATATTAGATTCTTGATGATATCGTTAGTAAACTAAGAAAGATAGTGAAAGTTAGCTCTACTTTTTCATCAGTTTTAAAAAATCTATTTCCTCTATTCTCGAATATTACTGTTATATTAAACGTTAGCATCATGCTTAAAATTAAAGTTAGTTTTATTTGTATGTACGAGTGAGTAAATATATAATTTACGTACCTTGTTTTTGTTCCATCAGTTGCTTGGCGAGAAGTATCTGTAATAGATAATTAGTCGTTTTAATTTAATTTAATCAATGATGTATTTCACATTTAATGAGAGACAACGGAAGCAAATATTTACCTTTTGATGATGTTTGCGGTCTGAAAAAGAAAAGAAAATGAAATATTTATATTAGTAGAAAATATTATTGAACATTTAGATTATAAAGTATAACTTACATCGTTTTTGATGAGGATTCAGCCCCTCGTCGCCATCCACCTATAATTATAGTGTTTCAAGTAGTGTTCAATTTTTAATTGCTAATAACTATGATAATATATCGAAATTTATTCTCGTATACCTTTTTTTATTGGAGCTGCTGTGCCTGGAGATTTTCCACTTGTCATTGCCGACAATCTTTTTTCTTCTTCGAACTTTCTGATATCTTCAATACCCTGTTTTAAAAGTACAGCAGGCGATTAATACGAAATGCTTTGTGCAAAAATAACTTATTCGCAATAAAATCGAATTATATTTTAATGGTACTTACAATTCGGCTTTCATATTTAACTGTTATATCATCCAACTTTTTTATAACGGAGGTTAACTCAGCTACTACATCTCTGTCTTTTTCGCTATTTATTAAATGCGTTAAAGTCGCCTCTAACACAGTTAACAATTTTTTATCGGCCGGTAACCGCAGCAGGCTTTTTAATTGAGGCATCAGAGAAACTACCTTCATTCTTATATTGGCTACAGAATCTTCTGCCAAGTTCAATAAAACAGTGAAAAAATGCTCCTTGAAATATACAGAAGAGAAAATTTCCAAGGCCTCTATCATCATACGGACAAACATCATTCTCACATAACAATTTGGATTACTAGCCAAATCTGTATACAATTTGCTACGAAGTTCTACCTTTTGCATAGGTTTCATATTGTAACGTAAAAGAAAAAGATATAGAGTTCCTGCAGAGAGACGAACGGGTATTGGCCTCTGAAAATTGAAAGTAATAAGGAAATTTGATCACGTCGTACACATACGTCTTTTTCTTTTTTTTTTTTTTTTTTTTTTTAGAACTTACAGCATTTAATATTCTGAAAAAGGCCATTGGCACAAAATACGAGTATATAAAGTCACTCGGAAAGTATTTAGGCAATATCTCAAGTTGTGAATGCATCAAAGACACCAATCTCCAATTGTGTGTGGCTGCTATTTCCGACTCGCATTTCAATAAAGCTCTGCCTATTTCCATAATAGTGGAATCCTGCAATTGGTAAATACATAATAAAATAAATATATTTCGTAGATATCCATTTAAGAAATAAGCATGCAGACCATCTTATCTACTCCGATAATTTGACTTTCAGCCAGGCAATCAAGTGTTAATCCTATATGAGGAACTAAACCTTGTAAAACTTCTTCATTATTATCTTTTAATAATTTTATTATATCCGTTTTTATATGTCCGCTTTTTGGACCCAATACTTTGGCCACCTGCATAGGTTATGTTGATCAATAAAATGTTGTATATCGTAATTTTATTTTATTATTACGCAATTAAGAAACTCTCACTTCGTGGATTCCGCATGCTACAGTTCTCCGAACCAAATAGTAGTGATCACTCGCCAATGCAGTGAATGTGAGAAGTAATGCGTTTGTATCGTCCACAGAATTTGACACAAAGATGAACATTGCTGGCAGATTAAACGCGCAACATCTTCTGCACTCTACATACTTTTCATCTTCATCAAGATTGGTACTCATCTAGAAAAATGTAAATTTACATGATTTACGAACGTGTAAACTTGCGTTATTCGTGTAAACTTACAAATGGAATATGAGGTTTCGATTCTTTCTTCATTAACACAACACCCATTTGTGCAAGTTGTTGAAAATATTTTAAGAACCACGTTTTTTCCGTAGGTAATAAGCATTCTAAAATATCAATTGAATATCACTATTGCGATTACGATAGTAAAAAAGTGTAAATTCATAAAACGTCTTACTTTCTAGGCCAAGTACAATCTTTCCAAATTCTTGGGCAATGACACATATTACATTATTATCTGACTGTACAGACTGTGTATTTTCACATAATTTTTTAACAAGTGGCACTATGATAGTTTTTATTGTATCTGCAAATAATTATTATTGCATTGGATCAATCTTGAAAGACTCGCGTTCAAAAACAAAATCGAAACACATTTTATTACGAAAAACTTGGAATGCTTATAATGCACAACTAATCATTAAGCATACCTTCCTGAAGATGAGGTAGCAAATACGCTATTGTTTGTACAGAGGCGGATCTTACATTGCTTTCTTCATCACTTGCTAATTCTACGAAAGATGGTAGCAAAGCAGATTTTACAGACTCAGCACCAAGACCTTCAGCAACAAAACGTAGATGCAAGCAGATACTAGCTCGTACGTCACTATTTACATCCTGACAGAGGGAGTGTACCATTGGTAGAACTTCCTTCTGTATCCTGACAACATTTTAACACGTACACTTATTTAATGACTTTATTGAGGAAGAATGGTCTTTTTACATATTTTGTATGTTTCATTATTCATTCAAGAATACCGTCAAAGAATTGCTATTCCCGATAACAAAAATATCAGAGACTTTGATAAGATGAAACATACTCACAGAGCAGAATCAAATCTTGTACAAATCTTTCCTAATATCTTGCTGCATATTATCCTGGAGAAGATAGGCTGTGACAACTGTCCTTTGCTTACAGTCAATGGAAGAATCTGTATAATTTTATTTCTATTATCATTCAGATGACGTTAATTGTTACATCTGAGTAATATCCCAAGAAATCATTATATTTATTAATGAAATTATGCCAAATGCATAATTTCTCTTTGCAACAAATGAATTTTGATAGAGTACTTGATGCTTAGTCTAATGCCAAGTAACAAAAATAAATCAACTTCATCACTGATCTACCATAATGATATTGTAAGATTGCATATGTGCCATAAAAATTGCGATACGTTTGCCCTTCTAAATGATACAGTTTTCTGAATATCAATTTCTAAGATCATCTATACAAACCTGCTTTCTTATGACTTCTACCGGCAGTAACTCTATCACATCCAGTAAGGTCTCCAGCCATGCATGACAGATAACTTTAAATGTATATATATACATGTTTAGTTACATAGAATAGAATACCAAATGCATGAAACTGTCGATATGGGTTTAACTAGCAACTCTAATCGTACAAATGAATGAAACTTCTTTACCTGGATCACGCTTTTCAAGCGAATCTAAAATACTTTGGAGGAATGTTCGACTGAAGACATTATGGTTGACAAGCTTCTGCTCTAGGATCGTTTTGAATGTAGATGAGGCTGCAATATGGAATTCCGTGGACGCAGTGGCCAGTGACTGCTGCACTTTTGGTATCACGCGTGTTATACATGATTCTGTGTCTGTGGCCAAGAGGCTTGGTAATGTTTGTATAAAATTGAGTTTTTGAATTTCATCGCCTTTCCTGAAATAATTACGCACGTAACAGTAAACAATACAGAATAAGGTATAGATCAAAATTTAAAAACAATTTTCAAATATTGTTTACATTTAAATATGTTAATAATTATGTGCATCAACAGAATAATAATTTATTTCACAAAGTGTCAAATTTTCTGGGACAATTAAACT
Source organism: Tetragonisca angustula (assembly GCA_036937485.2). Classification (NCBI taxonomy): domain Eukaryota; kingdom Metazoa; phylum Arthropoda; class Insecta; order Hymenoptera; family Apidae; genus Tetragonisca; species Tetragonisca angustula. The sequence continues at coordinate 16,590 of JAWNGG020000483.1, read as the reverse complement.
TATAAGAACGATCCTGTCATCCTCGCGTTACTTTCCTCAAGTACGTGCAACTTCCAAGGACAGGAATCTTTATATAACATATCCTTTTGGAGCATGTGACAATGTTTTCACTGGCACAGTGTGCGTGTATTCTCGCGATTTTCATTTCATCGTAAATCCTCGCTGTTTGAAACGATAAATGCTCGTTGTTACAGCATCGTTATGCAAAGAATAATCGATAATACTGTCGAATCTTCGAATAAACTACGCCTCGAAATCTTATTACTCCGAACGAAGGCTCTTGGACAACTGCTTACGAGATAGACTGTAATTCCCTCCGAGTGTCTTTTAAAGGACTATAATTAGCAACGCTTAGGCGGCAGGACAGTATACTCCTTGAACGACGCTGCGTTATTTTTGGAAACTGTGTGCATGGGTTCGAACGAATGGGAAAGAGTCGGGGGGAGAACGGGAGAAGATGGGCAAACGATTGCGAGCGAAGATTCACTAAAAGAAAAAAAAGAAAAAAAAAAAGAATTCTGTTCCGGCCACTTACCGTGGAGATGTGCTCTTGTACAGAGCTTCCTCTTGCAACATTTTCAAAGTGCATCTTATTGTTCAACTGGATCGCACAAGAAAGCGGCGGTGACCGATGTGTGTTCAATCACTATGCGTGGACGACGACGCACGCGTACGCACTCTCATGATGCACTCGACGCAATAAAAACAACACGACGGAACGTAGATGATAACTAAACTGGGCTCCCGACTCCGACGTATCGATTATATGCGACTTGTCGTACGAGGCGGCGAGCACGCCCGAGTTCACCCGGAACCGGCCGAGAGCACGGCCTACGTACGTGTACGGCCAGTGATGAAAAACACGTAACGCCCGTGCCGCGCGTAATACAATAGATCGTGATGCGTCGATCGCGAGTCGATCGTTGTGCAATCGACGAAACCGATGCGGTCATATTGTGATCCCGGCGCGGATGATGCATCCTGCTTTGAGGTACGTCGTTCGCAAGTTTCCAAAAGGGGACGTTTTCTTGAAACAGTGGCATTCCTTATTAGTTCGTTACGCAACGTCCGAGAGACGCAAGTTATTTGGACGCGCATTTCCGAATTCTTAAGCGTCCATCGTTGCGTAACGTGCACCGTCTTAACTCGTCGTAACTTTCGTATTGAGATAAATATTAATTCTGATTAATGGTTACTGTGTTATCGATCGTTCGTACGGCGGGAATAAAAAAAAAACTATGCTCTTGGATGACTACTTGGATTTTATAAAATTAATTACAAACGATGCCACGGTAGCCTTGACGCGATAATCACACCGGATTACGTGGTTTGATTCAAGGTTTCGTACAGTGATTTGTCGAAGCACTATGCGCAAAATTGCTATTATTAACCGAGCATCAAGGATACGACGGTTCTCTGTAAAAAAAAAAAAAAAAAAAAAAGATGCGCACACCGAGGACGGATTTTATTTTATTTCACTTTAGGCGAAAATAGAATCGTTATCAAGCTCGGAGGACCTATTTATCGTACATATATGTAACTTCCACTTACACCAAAAGATGAAGCGCTCTGTCTATAGGCCTTTTTTCCAAATTAGGATCTAAAGTGTGCTTCCTTAATTGCTCTTCATTCTAGGGACGTACGTTTAGACTATGAGTCGATCGTTCACAGAAAAATTGTATTTTTAATGGAGGGAACATCGCGTTCACGTGTAACGTTTACGTACTCTTAAATCGGATATAGGCTTGTCTAATTGAAGACTAGCGAATTCCTCGTAATCCATAAACATGGTGAATGCATTTTACAGATGTATACTGTAAACGAATATAACCCCATTTATTTGAAAGAATTGATCAGAACAGGGAACGCATGTTCAGGTGGTACTCGCGCGGAAGTAAAAAAAAAAAAAAGAAAAGAACACGATCGCCCGCGACGATCTTCGGAAACGATCATTGAATTTCTAGGGTGCAACCGCTCGCGCTGAGTGGAGGAATCGTGCGTCAACAGGACGTGAGAAATGAATATTGAGCAAAGTCGAATACATGCAACTGTATAAAATACGAAATATATTTTACTTTTCATAGCATGTCGTATAATTTAGATAAGTATACATACCTTACGGGCATTGTATAGGATATATCATATAAGTTCAACGATATAAAAGATTACAGTTTACATTAATATATACAGAGAGGGGGCGAAACGTTTGGATCACGATTGAACTTTGTTCAACTTTCGCCTGTACCTTACAGCTTAAGATAATCGCGCGTATGAAGCACTCTACGATTTATATATTCTAAGTTTAAAAAAAAAAAGAAAAAAAAGATAGATGACAATATGGTGTAATTGTAATGAACAGAGAGAAAAAATAAGAGACAGAAAGAGACAGTGAGTGGGGGAGGTGGAAGAATTATTTAACTTTCATGTTTATTCTGCAGTGAATCAATTTCCTGTTAGAAGAGAAGAAGGAAACGAGAAACGCGAATGTATCATACAAAGAACACAAGAGGGAACGCGATAGGGCAGTCAATGTTGTTTTTCTTATTGCGCGAATCTGCGAACGAACGATCGGACGATCTCTTGTGGAACATTTCGACAGAGATAGAAATGTGCGCTTAGCTATGTGAACGTATTTAAAAAGATGACGCTAGTACGACAAGTGGAAACGAACCTCGTTCTGCGTGGCTGCAATGAAATTTGCATTTTATTATCAGGATTCGTTCCGCACATATTGATGCCTGATTTTCCTTCTCTAGACGGCAACTCGTACACGGATATCTGCGGCGATTGTTCCTTTTTCTCTTTCTTTTTCGCACGCTATGTATACTTTATATACTATATATACTTCGTTCTTCTTCATTTTTACAAAATTTCTTCGCGTAAGAAGACAAATTACGAGTAATACCATCTCGACGCAAATCTTGTCCTCTACAGTCTATGCTTAACAATAAACATGAATAACTAATTAAAAGAGAGAAAGAGAGAGAAAAAGAGAGAGAGAGAGAGAGAGACCTATTAATTAAGGCTCGTGGAAGCACCCTGGATCACTGTATAACAGTCAAGTCCTATCGCTAAAAATCGCCAACAGTCGACGCGTTTTGCGTCTTAAGAATATATCGGCAAACGTAATTACACTCCGCTTCTCTTTCGATCTGTTTTACGCGATAAAACAAACTCTGTATAATTCTTCGTTCATCGATGACCACGATGTCATACAGATCAGCTATTGTCCCCAATATTGTACGTGCGTTCCAGTTTGGACTAGTTTCAGTCGTTAACGAGACCACGTGTATCCACGATCTCGATCCGCGACTTATTTTTTCGTTTCTTTGATTCTCTCGAGGTGCTAACATACACACAACACGCATTCGCACACGACACACGTACACACAGACTTGTAATGGCTCCTCGTTCCGTACTAAACGTAACTCTCGTCATCGACGACGGATCTTCCGTATCCTAGGTGTCTGGTGGTAACCGAGGCACGAGGTTGAGGAGGCGGGCGATAAGGAGGCGGCGGTGGTAAAGACCTTGACCTCCCGGCCACTTTGTGCCTGTCTTCCAGATTCATGTGCACCGGTGGCAGATGCCTCAATCGCGGCGGTAGTGGTGGTGGTGTATCCGGCCACGTTCTCTCCTCTTCGTCGTCCTCGTCGCCGTACAAATCGATGGCCTCGGCCTGTTTGAACGAATACAAATCGTTCCTCTCTCTCGAGCCGTATATCTCGCCGGTTCTGTCCCTGTTCCCGTAGATGCTGCTCTCCGATTCGTATCTCTCCGTGCGGGTCGTTTCTTTGTTCACGTATATCTCGCTTTTCACCTTCTTGAACTCGTACAAATCGCTGCCCGAATGGTAGCTACCGTTCTGCGAGACGGGTGACTCGCGATTAACATACATTTCCGACTTGACCTTCTTGAACTCGTTGAATCGCTCCTTCTTGAATTCGTATCTGTCGTTGGACAGCGTCGTGTCTCCCGTCAGATCCTGCTCCGAATTGTGAATGGAGACCCGTTCCGTGCAGATGGTGTCCTGCTGCGTGGCTCGTTCGTATTCCGACCGAAGATCCCGCGTTATGTCCAGCTGCGAGTTCCTGCTGTATATATCTTTGCAATTTTCTACGTTCTCTTTCATGGAATCCTGTCTGAGATAGTCCCTGCCGTAGATATCCTTCTCGTCGAACCTATCTTTACGGTGATCGTGTTCATCCAACTTGGTCCTCGGCGTTCTCTTCAGCTGTGCCCTCAGCCAGTCTTGCCTCTGGAAATTTGGATTCGGATAGCCGACGCTGTTCTTCTCCTCCCTGAAATTATGCTCCACGGTGCTCGTATGATGATTGTTTGCCGCGTAACCGTTTATTCGTTCCTCCCATCCACCGTAGACGCGGATGTACGACTTGCTGGTAGACTTGTCCTCCTTGGCGAGTGATTTGTCGAAGCTGGACGACGAGGCATTCACGGCGGAATCCTCGGAGCCCACCGGAGACTCCGGTATGAACAGCTGACAATCCGACAGGGTCAGACCGGAGTCTCTCGAAAGAGACATGTGGTCCTTGCGCGGTGGTTCCGTCAGGTCCAGGCTGTCCAGAGAAAGCCCACCTGCTGCAACGAGAGAAATTCCTCAGTGGACCATCGAAACAGTCGGATAGAAACTGAATGTACCAAGCGTGCGTTCCATTTTGATTTTCACGGCGGTGAGAAAGGGAAACGCAAGAAGAAAGAAAAGGAAGGAAGGTACTCACAGTGAAGGCTATCGGTGCTCTCCTCGGCTCCGCTGTCGCTACGTTCTTCCCCAAGAAGCTGCGTGATACCCTCCCCAAACAGGACTTCACAATGACGAATCAACATCTCCGTCAACGTAGGGATCGCCCTGCTCTGATTCACTGACGGATTTGGCGACCAGAGTAAACTTGGCCCGCAACACACGCCCAGATTACTGGCGCACATGAGATTGTGCTTTGATCGCCGTGCCACGTGGTGCAGAACGCAGATCAGATGCGACAGCAGCGTGTAATTCGCTTTCGGTAATCTATCTAAAATACTGAAACCAACGTTGTTCGTTAAACGTGCCACGAAAAAACAGAAAGGGGACTTCACGTTCGTAATAGAACCGTATCAATTTCTTCGCTTACTTTTTGATCGTTTGAACGGGATTTGGTGTGTCCAGGCTGTCCATCCAGAGAGGGAACAGATGGGAAGTCAGCAAAGGATCCGGCAAGGATCTCAGGAAATCTTTGAGCAGTGCGGCCACGGCTATGATCGGGGCATCCTCCAAGCAGCTGGGATCGCCGGTGGATTCGATTTGGTCGCGTAGCTCGCGAACGATTCGAACGTTGGCCGATTTCCTGAAGATTCCTTGCGTGAACGGTCCCTTGGCGAACAATTGTTGAAGCATCACCAACACGGGCTTGGGTAATCCGTTCTCATCGAGCCTGGACAAATTAACCCCGAACAAACTCGGGTTCAACGAGAGGGATCTCCTCAGTAGCCCGGTGATCTTCGATTTGTTCTTCTTCACCGGCGACTTTGGTACCGGGCGTAGTATGAAGTGGCACGTGTCGTGTCCACTCTTGTTGCAGTGCTCCAGATCGAAACCTTCTTCCGCGGACAGCGTGTGTCTCAGATTCGACAGTTTGACGGCGAATGGCCTCTCGTGTCCTATCAGTGGATAAGGCGCTTCGTCGGCGGACGTTCTTGCCCACAACTGGAAAGGTCCTTGGAGGTCCAGGAGGCGTGTAGCGAGGTTAACGCAGGCCGCCGCCGTCATCTCGGATCCCACCATAATCGTCTTACACTACAAACACGGATAATGCGGATGTAGCGCGAAACATGAGCAACAGGATCGCGCTCGAACAGAATGACAATCGCGCGCAATAGACAGATGTAAAGAGGCTACGTGTCGACAGATTATTTATTATAGCTATTAGAGGTACGCGTTCGCGTTGGCCCGCCAGCTTCCGGCAAACGTTGAGAAGCCACTCGCGTGCTCTCTAACAGAGGCGTCGAGAGAGCGGCGCGCGTATTTAAATGCGAGGCGCCGGTCGATAATGAACGTCGTACAAAGGCCGGCGGATAGATAGAGGGTGTCCCTTTTTTAGTTTAGATCCAATCCGGCGTCGTTGACGTCAGTGAGATATAAAAGGGACACGTCTCAAAGAAGAATGCCTCCAGGAAGGTCAAGCGATCGAACGAACGGTCTTCTTCTCTTAGCTTCGCCTTCGATGCGCGAAGAATGGACCGTGAAGGCGTGACCGCGTCTATCCCTCTCTGTCTCTCTCGTTTCGACCGTTGAATACGTGTACGCGGCTGTATATTGCGCGCAACGACGGAGAAGAGTATGCAGCACTTACGTATTCCGTGTTCGTGTCACTGTCGTGATACACGACTTGAATGTTCGTGTCCGGCGGCTCTTTCATACTCTCCTCTCGTACGAGTTCGGTCAAACGTCCCCACCAGAGGTCCCTCGCTGCAGCAGTCCTAAAAGAAAAGAACAAACCGCGTTGTGTGATGGGTCGCGATAAAGCCGACACCTCGGCGTTTAATCGAACGATATATCTCTTTCCCTCGTGCCACCTTTCGGCTCTCCTCTCCTCGTTTGCGAGTTTACTGCGCCGGGTAAAAGAATTTTCGCGCCGGAGCCTGCGAACGACGGAGCCGCAGCGCCATTACGACTCCGTCTCCGTGGCAGAAGCGTGTAGAGAAACGCGAGAAAAAGGACGAAAAGCTTGGCGGATCATCCGACGGTCACGTACATGAAAGTTGCAACGACGTTCGTAGTGGGCCAGCCAAGGACGAAGCTCGTCTCCTGGGACTTGCTCGTTTCGGCCACGTCCTCTATGTGCCCGGCAGTTAGCCACAGCTCGCTCATTCTTACGGATTGTTTCAGCTTGAAGTTACCACCGCTTCGCGCTTTTGCTATGAGCAACAGATCGGAGAAGAGGAAAAGGTGTCTGTCCTGGGACTGCACACCCTGCGCATAGGTAAATGAAATCATGTTAACACGGCGACGGATGGAATACGTAATAACAAGTTGTTTATAACATATATAAAACATTGACGTTATTATTTATAACATTTGTAATATTCTAGTCTGTCTCTCTCTACTGTAAAACACGTCCTTATATATATTTGGTTATCATCCTCAAGTGGTAGGGGAAGAAGCATGGATGACCAAGTATTGGATCTTGCCCTTATGACTAATTATTCACAGTCCACTTTTATGTGGACTGTTGCTAGCTCGTTGTCAGCTATTTGCACAGATCCAATATTGTCTGGTTGGTCATCCAACACATTTATAAAACAAAATTCATTATGTAACAAATGTTTTTGATCGCTCACCGTGGTGAACTGCACCGGCGTCTCCAAGAGGAAGGTCCTCGGCGGTGATTTCGGGGCCGGTGAGTTGTTGGACACGTTTAAAGATTTCTGCGACAACACTCTCGTCAGCCTTCCAGGATTGCCGCCGTTCCTCTTGCGGATCAGACTCTTCATTTTCTGAAACGAAAACAGATCGCGTTGCCGCCGTGATGAAACTAATCGCAATAACGTTCATATTCCACAGCAGCAGCATCAGCAACAGCAGCAGCAGCAGGGCAAAATCCCTCCGGCTGTTTAATCGACGTTTACCAATTAACTTGTCGCCTTTTTTCGCGCGGCAATTATATTACACATATGTATTCGTTGCACGGAATCACGCGGAGCATCGATATTGGAAACGAAGGATATCGACGAGGTGTGTCGGGCATCCTTGACAAGGGATTAGCATTAAATTATCGGTTGGGAAGTGAGGCGCTCTATCCAATATACCGGTGTTAAATGGTTGCAAAGTAATGACTAATTTTGATGCTCGGATCTAGGACATAAATTATTATCGTCCTCGCAGCAGGCGGCTAATAACCGGACGCCAACGTGCCAAGCCGCATTAACTTTCGGATGACTTAACAGCATTATTTCACCGGCTCTCTATCCACCGACAGTGAAACTGTCTCTCTTCGAGCGAGAAACTCGTTCGAAATGCTCGCCATGGAGGCCAAGCGGTTCGCGTTCGACGAAATCTGGAAAATCACGGATACTGGTCCGCGACGAGGACGTTTAGTAGCAAAATCAAACGAGGCTCTGTGACCTGCGTGCAACGAGTCGAGAGAGATTCCAAAGGAGACCCGCTGCTTTCCTCGTGGACTTCCATTTTCGTGACACGGGGAGACGGACGAACAGTTACGTCTGACAAATAACTCCACCAAATATAGCGAGGAGAACGCACGAAACTACAACACGAAACACGAAATTACAAACAACCGCGGGACAGGCTGATTAACATACTTCACTTTGACGATGAGATCTCGTCGTTTTTTCTTTGTCTCTCTTACGAAATCGACGTTCCTCGCGTTTCTGTCCCCCCCCCCTCCCCTCCTGATCTGTTGATCGTAACTTTCAATCGTTTCGAATTGCGTGCACTCTGCGTTGCTACTACAGTGCTCGTTGCGTTCCATTGAATAATCTGATATTAATGAGTGTGGAAATCAAGGTAACGTACCGATGGGACTAGAGATGATTCCACGAGCAATTCGTGGAAACGTGTTTTGTCATCGTTCCTCTCGCTCGAGAGCGTTGAGAAACGCGAGCACACGCGTTCACCTATGCGACTAGCGGACGCGTGATCTCCACGATGTTCCCCGTAATCCCTGCTCTTGACAATACTCTCTTACGCCCAGTATGCAGATTAGACCGCGGTACACGTGGGACGATGACACGCCGCGGGAAACAGCGTTGTCATTCGTCGACACGAATGAAAATCTGTATCAACGGTTCGTGTGTGTGCGCGTGTGTGTTTTAATCATTGCGTAGAATCGAGTCGAGGGAACGAAAAAGGAAGGAAGAACGAGGCAGGAGTTGAATCCAAACGAGATTGGTAATCTAAACGTTGAATCACGATCTCGGTAGTCGAAGACTCGAACTTTAGATCATCCCCGACGATTTATAATTTACCGATATCGATAAACTGTTGAATACAATTTGGAAGATAATTTGGAAAAAATCTGAAACCTGGGTGGAAAATTATTTTATCTACCTAGTATTATATTTTAATTTTTTAAGTTATTATATTTTAATATATAATTATATTATATTTTAATTTTTTAAGTTATTATATTTTAATATATAATTATATTATATCTTAATTATTTTATTAATATTTCTAAATATTATATTTTATATTTTATTATACTTTAACTTCAAGTATTATATTTGCGTCATTTGCATCGTATGTAAATGTGCGAAAAATCCCGCAGTTTATTAGTCAATTTTTCGTCTGCAAGCAAGAGGATCGTTCGATTCGAGAAATGACTAATTCTAACGCATAAGGTAACTATTGGCTTTATGAATTCAAGTAAAAACACTTAATGACGATTAAATATTCACTGAAATACCAATTACAATTTCGAACGTGTTAGAGTGGAAATTTTAGACGACGAATACGAATATATTCGTTGGTTTTATAAGTTAAAGTTACTTCTACGACCGAGTTGAAAAATGCGACGCGTTTCCTGCTTAATCTCGCGATGCTGGGTTTTTTTTGTGACACATCATCCATCACGCGTGCAAATGACATAGAGGATTTTGTCATGGTGGAGTGGCCTGTGAGATGCGTGGGAAACATCACGAGTGGCGAACGGGTGAGTGTTTTTCACGAGAGTGCTAGGAAAAATACCGTCAAGTGCTCGTGAGAATCGTTGAGCATCGTGCAACGTTCTCTTGATCTTTGTCCGTAATTGACACGTTTTTTCAAACAGTTAGACTTGTTCTGCATTTATGGGAAATTCAGAAAGAAATACAAAAAGAAAAACTACATGGAATAAAAAAAAAAAATTATAAAATATCTAAACTCTTATTACGTTATTTACCTTTAGCAAGAGGAGTAAATCTCTGCTTAGGTTTCATCGTTGATAAGAATTCAAATTTGCATGAAAATTCACAGCCCAATGACGCGCAATTGCAGTGACAAAATAAAAATGTGTTCTTATGCACGAATGTATATAGTACAGAGAAACAAGTAAATACCGTGGTGAGGACATCTCGCTCGTGCAGCCGGAGGTTATCACCAGGAAAGAGTTCCTGAATACGGTGAAGATCACCCTCGAGCTGTCCACGTTGAAGAACAGCGCCACTCCCGACGCTTCCGTTTCCGTTCTCCACTAGATTTCTCGCCTCCTGGCCCAGGTACCTCTCGTATTCGGCCAACCTCTGGACCTGCAACATTTAGAAAGCATTTCCTCGTTAGATCGCCGCGTGAAACAATTCTTCCTCGAATTCTGAATGTTATCAAAAATCTTGTGACTCTGTCAGACTGTAAAAAAGTCATCTATTTCGGATTCTATAACAATATTGGACACTGTGATCCCAGAATATTCAATAAAAGTGTATTTCTCGGTAGTAGGAAATTCAAAAATTCCAACAGACTAAAACTAAAAGTATAAAAATATAAAATATCCAGAAGACTGAGTCTTTGAAGACTGGTGACAAAGTTCCAACGACGCAAGATTGCGAAAGCAGGAAAAGGGAAACCATTGGGAAACCGAGAGCGTGCTCGACGCGCTTAAAATTACCGATACTCGCCGGTGAGCAGAGTGTTGGCACGACAAAAGATCGACGCGGACTTTTCAATCGGAACGGTCCGGATAATTGTCGTCCGCGATACATCGAGTCGAGTTATGTAAATTCGCGGCGACTCACCGTTCAATCACGTCGTGCAGTTTCGTTCGAGCTAACTCCGCTCGTTCGAACAGAGGCTCTCCTGGCTCTGCCGCGGCCACGCGATCGGTTGATTCATTGCTTAATTGTTACGAGGCACGAGCTGTTCGCATCAGCCGTTCGAATTTCCGCTCCTGTTTACAATAACTACCCACGAGGATTGGCCGGGGTTCTAAACTCGCGCCAATTCGCCGGACAATTATAAAACTGACAATTTTCGTACATCCCCCTCCTCGAAAGTCTCTTTGGATCTCATCTTTATATTTAGTGGAACTTCGAAGATGTAAACGTCAAATTGCATCGTCCAGCAAGCTAGTTTATTTCTGGCGAAACATCAAGACGAATGTGTTTTTAATTACAATGTTACGAGACATTTGTCGGAATTTTGAAGAATTCGCATTCGCAAGACCTTTTAAAATCTTCATCTTGATTGCTTAAAAGAAAATAATAATAATTAGTTGTTACGATTTTGAGGACAACATTGAAAAGTTCCATTTCAAAAGTCGATATTGTTAATATACATCGCACAACTAATTAATAATGCCATTTGGAATCTTGAGAATCATAAACCTGTACTGATGGGAAAAATATTTATATCAAAGAATCTAAAAGGTATTCTAAAAGATTACACCATTAAAACAAACATCTGTTTAAATAAAAAGGTGTTTTGATGATAACATATCGCTGTAATCATGTTGTTCATCACTCTTTTGTATTATTACAGAAAATCGGAAGCTTCTTTTTATTTTTTTTCATTATATACTTGTACGTCATTGTATCTATTGTAGCTGATGAATGAAATCCTCTGGCTTGTATTAAACTTCGCTATCGTTTAGCGACACTTTCACGAGAGCACAGAAATTGATATTGTGAAAATGATGTGTACAAACTACAACAGACGTACGAACAGCTGATATTAAAACCACTTCTCACGCCCTTCAATGGCCGAGCAAATAAATTAACTATTCGAAAACATGCGAACGGGGCTGTAGACGTGAGACATCGACAGAAATATCACGGTGAATTGCTGCTCTCCCCAACTAGTCAAGGGTAAGTACGCCGACGTCTTTGCATCGCTCCGTTTATTATCCTCACCCACACGATGCGTCGAAATTTTCAATTAAAATACGACCACCCACACAGAACCGACTCTCGAAAGCGTACGTATCACTTTTACGTTGATCGCTACGTCGATCGAACCAGGAATCGGATTTGGTATCGACGTACAAACGAGGTCTACTCAAAGCCGGTCAAGTCGCGGTTAATCCCACCAGAGGGGTTTAAGAGCTGAAATTTCACTACGCTGCCGATTATTCGATGATCGATCGTCAATGATTGGGCAATCACTCCGATGTTTATCATAAGCCAACACTTGTACGGCGAGAATTGTGAAATCGGTCAAGTTTACGTCACGATTTCAACGAACTATCGTTGCCGGTATTAGAAAACTGTCACCGGAATTATTCGACGTGATTTTTAAAATTTCGTCGCGCAATGTTGAACCAACGTTGGAAGGAACTTTTATCAACATTTTATATTCGCGAAAGTAGTTGGAATCCGCGTAAAATGGATCAGATGATTTCGAAGAAAGTAACCAGTAAGTATAGCAACTAGCTGATCACAAAATGAATTCTATCCAGAGTAGTGAATTTATGCACTCATACTATACTATACTATACTAATCTTATACTATATTATGCTATACTATACTAATTGTAGTATGTAACATCTTGAAAAACACTTGTATGTCGATTGGCCATCTTTCTTCTCGAATTTTAGCGAAAGTCCAGCATCACTCAGTCGTTGGTCAATCGTAAGAATTTGAAGTTAAAGTTTCGATTAATTTAATTTACTTAAATATAATAATTTAATTAAATTTAATTAAATTTTTTCATTAATTCTAATACATACAGTACAGAATATGATAAAAAAAAAAAAAATCCCGCAAACTTAACACAAATTATCATCCACTACATCTACAACTCGGTAACGCGATATGAGCGTCAACTTGAAATTGCAACTGGCAAGTACTTTACGACAATTCTTCACCTGACTTGATTATTTCATAATACGATATTATCCACAAATACCTTGGATAATACCTTAGATAACGGAAAATCTTTATAGACTCCGATCCTTTACAGATGCTTTGCATCACTCGACTAATTTTGAAACCTCGTCACAAACTACCATACCAAACTCGCAATCACACAATCACACGCTTCTTTTTTTAGCTACGCATTTAATCTTTGCCGTTCTATTCATTCGATCGCACGTTTGGTATACGTACGTTCGACGAGTCGGACGCGTAACCCTCGTCCGTGAACACGTCCACGTACTTGATGAACATCTCGATCCGCGAACACGTCGATCGCGAAATACAATACGCCACGAGAGGTGAAACGTACGCAGACGACGGCGGCGAACGTCGTCGGGAGGAAAAGGCGTGACGAGGACCGGTTACTCGCCTCCAAGAACTGCCAAGAACGACTACGAGAGAGGAGCGCGACACACGTCGCCCCGTGATACATCTTTCGCGTGGAGTGAATCATCGGGCCACCGGAAGTAACCGCTTCGACCTCCCGGAGGCTGATGGTTCGTGTGTCACTGTTTCTCTCACCTACCCGTCTTTTCTCGCGCGCGAGAGAGAATCGGCTGACGCGTGACCAAATACACACGCTGTTTCGCGATCACGTTTTTTTTTTATCGAGATGGAAAGTTTCCGTGAGTGGGCCTAACCGTAGAAAGAGAGAGAGAGGAATATCTCTTTCCTTTAATGAAAGTCCTTCGCTTTCATCTGCTAATCGAATCATCTGCAGAGGAATATTTCTGAATTTAATGTGCCCACGTTTTTAATGTATTCCTTTCTTGAATATTTAATATAAATTTCAGAAGACTTAACTCGCTGGTAATAGCGACGTTCACGCATTAACCACGTGATAAATCGCGCGACATCGCTAATTGCAAGGCTACCTTCTTCTTGCCTGAGCCAAAGCGATTGTACAAAGAACACTTTATCAAAAATTCTGTCTTTTCGTCAAGGTTTTTTTACACAAAGTCATGTTTATGAAAATGCAATTTAGAAAATGGAATCTCAGTAGAAGTAAACAGTATTATAGAAAGCAGTATCCCTTCGATATTTTATACATTTTACGTTACGTTACCGAAATCTTTATTAAATAATACAATCATCGAAGCTTTACAAGGTGTTTCACCAGAGAACGAAATTTCGCCGAGGGAACAAGTTTTTTTCCATAAACGCATGAAAATCTGCGAAATAAAAAGTTCTACGAATGAAATAAAATAGATAAAAATTTTCCCCCGACATTTCTCCGCAATGTTGCAGCTAACGACGAATGAAAAGAAGAAAATTCCGAAACGACAAGTGCTACCAGTTATGCGAATATTTTCTCTTCTGCCGGTTTAAAAATCCGTTCTTCTCAGGACTCGAGTACTACCTACAATCAACGCTATAACGGAATCCATTCTAATCATCGTTCATTTCCTTCATCCTCGTTTCGCGATAATTGCCGTGTGTTCGGCGTGCTTTGCACGGTAGTCGGAAAATTTCTCTTTCACCGTGTAATTTTCGCAGTTTTGTCGCTATTGGCATTCTTCGATGGGTATCGTCGACCGTGAGGCCGCGTTCGACATCCCCTCCCCCTCCCCTCTTCGCTCGTTTTCTTTCGTTCCGTTTCCCATCGTCATTGTTCCAACGACACGTACTTTTACGCGGCATTCTTATCCCGGCACCGTTTCCGAGCCCGTTTTCGCACACTTTCACCTCGCGCCACGTCGATTATATTCCTAGGAATAGCTGGAAACACGGAACGCGGCGTTGTACGCTCGATCGACGATCGATAATCGTTATCGAGTCACGAGCTGGCCCACGTTTCACACGTGTTTTCTTCTATTTCCTTCACAAACGTTAATACACGTACGCCAAAAAAAAAAAAAAAAAAAAAAAAAAAACACTCCTACAAATGTACGAAAACGTCGAACCGCTCTATCGACGTGCAGGCCTTCCTCGTTGAAACACATCGAACACGTGACACACTCCCCAGTTCCCAGAGAGATGTTTCTCTCGCAGGTTTCTGTTACCGAGTCGTCGAAACGACCTAATTGAAATTTTCTTTTTCTCGACGTTGTCTGCGACAACGACTAATGCACCGCAGGAAAAGGAAAGAAAGCGAGAGGAAACACGTCTGTCTCAAACATGTTCAAATACCAGAAGTCTGAATACCAATACCCAGCAGCTTCCACGATGAAACATTTTACACTCCGGCCTTTCCTTTTTCAATACTAATCCCCCACATAACCGAGAATCCTTCCTCCGTCTCCTCGATGAAAAAGAGGAGGCTCGAGGAAACAGCCGTCGCTCGAAATCCTCGGCGTCACGGTTCGTGCGATTCGTTTTGGGGAGGGGAAGGGCACAAAGGGTTCCGTCCCCAATCGCGCCACGAGATCAGCGAAATAAATACTCGGCAGGGCTCAGCTCGAGTGCTCTTCAGTCCAGAAGGGATTTATCCTAGATCGTAGAAGAAAGGAGAGGCTATTCTCGCTATTCTGAACCTCGGAACGATGCCTTCTCCAAGCAGGGTGGCTTCACGAGGGGTGGCTGTCCCGACCACGCACAAGAGGCTGCTTGTTAATGCGACTCGACGAGCTCGAGGATGTTCTCGCATATTAATCAACCGGTACAAAAGGGGGCGACGTGTCCTGGAGACTCGCGGGAACGAAGAAAGCGACGCGTGAAAGAGGAGAGGAAGGAAAAGGAAAAGAAAAAGAAGAGGGAAGGAAGAAT
>JAWNGG020000482.1:0-47700 GCA_036937485.2 Tetragonisca angustula | reverse complement strand
TACAGTATTACAGCTCTGCAGTATTACAATTATTTTACAGTATTACAGCTTTGCAGTATTACAATTTTACAACTTACAGCTATACAACTATATGACTAACTATATAACTATATAACTTTTGTTTACAACTAAGCAGTATTACAAAGTGTAAATCGTGTGATTCAAATGTTACTTTCGGTGAATCGAATATTAGGGGACTTGGATTCAATTTAGTTGTGAGCCGCGATGTACAAGTAAAAAAAGTAAGTAAACGATACATATGAAAAATGATATTCTGAAAGTTTAAACGCGTTTTTCTCGAAGCTAGGTTTTTAAAAACGGTGTGTACTGTGAAACTTGATCTTTAGTGTAACATTTACTATTCACGATCGAACATTTTTTAATTTTTAACAATTTCGAAAGATATATTCGTTTGTGACAAGTGCCCGAGTTGGAATATTTTGCACACTTTTTTCAATATTCTGTGTATTCTTTTTCATTTAATTCGATAGATCGTTTTTCATATATTTAACGAAATGCGTGAGATATTCGATATTTTTTATAATATTTGTCTACAACATCTGAGAACGCAATGATGTTTAAAACAATTTTCTACTTTTTCAAATACATTTCCAAAAATACGACGCTCTGTTGCTTAATTATTAGAACAAAGTTTCGTGAAAGAAGGATTCAAATATATCGTCATTATTTCATCAAGATTACTGGATTTATTTATAAAAATTCAATTTTAATAGAAAATCCTCTCTGGCTTATCTTTCGTAATTCGTATCGCATCGATTCGACGTTTTCACATTCGATGCGTTCGATGATTAACAGGATTCATATAAAAATACGATTTCAAGCGTCTCCGCGAATATTAATGAGTGAATTTTTAATAAAATGCAAGTACAGCGGAACAATCCTTCGCCGATTTTCACTGAAACGCACGAGATTTTCTTTCCCGATGCGTTTTAATGGAGTGCTCGAAGGCACAGCAAGTAACGGTTTAATAGATGCGCGGAATAGGTTTTTCAAAAGAAGCGAAATGATATTCAAAGCACGCTCTTTATCCGACGTCTTGACACGTTGACATCGCAGAGACGCGTAGAGGGGAAGGTTATTAAAAAGAAAAAAAAAAAGAAAAAGGATCGTAAGAGATGCAACGCGAGATATGGAAGAAACGCGCGTGCCTGTAACACGCGCGATGGAGAAAGGATTTTAATTATATTTCGCGAGAGCTCGTCTCCTCTTCTGTGATCCTGAGACTCGATACCTCGACTCGAATAACAATATCAAAGAAAAAAGAAATATAAGATCGAAGAAAATTATTTCATATCCGAAATAATATCCCGTCTGGTGTCTTTTGTGCAAATATTTTTCTAATAATTCGAAAATTATATATATTTTATATATAATTATTTATATCTATTATATTAAATTTATTATATATATATAAAATATTTATTATGTTTATTATATAATATTATATAACATATAACTTTTTTTTTATACTATATTATATATTTTATTAATCGTATAATATATTTATTGTACGATTAATAAAGTATATAATACATTGTAACACAATATATTTGTTATATAATAAACAAAATATTTATATATATTTATTATATATTTATATAAAAATTTTATATACAATGCGTTATATATTATATAATATATATAATATAATACGAAAAACGTGTCAAATTGACACAAGAGGGCGAGACGAGTGTACAATTTAGTGATCTGATAATTTGTGACGTTCTATTGCGTCAAATAGATTCGTCTAAAAATTATCGTACTGTCACTAAAGAAAACAATTATTTTGTACACCGAAACATTTGTATGCCCCTATTGTAAGAACACGTTTTTCGCGACAGCACAAAGTCCCCAAAATATCCCCCCCCCCGTATATGTTCTAACTTAAATGGCAATGATATTTCGTACAATAAAAAGAACGAGAAAAACGTGTGGGTTGAACTGCGAGTGCGCCTCAATTTCCCTCGGTGAATTTCGTCGGCCGTCGGACGAGACGGAAATCCGACAAACTTGATCTATCGTTTTTCCACGGCTTTGAAGCGCGCGCCGCGGACACGATTTAATCCGGAAAATAGGGACGAAACGAGCGTCGGCACGGATGAGCGATGGCAACGGGGTTCGTGGCTCAACGTAGGGGGGAAAGAAACGAGAGACACATAATAACGCGAGAGATCAAAATCGGATTCCCCGTGGAAAACGGTGCAACGCGTGAAATTAGTTTTCGCCGTCGGTGCTCTGTAAATCGGTCGAACGTTAAAAATATGAAATCCATCCCCACCCCTACCACCCACCCACTCCCCCCTGTGCGGGACGTGTATTCATTTATTTATTCGCAAGCATCGGTTCGATTAATTAATACGAAGGATTTAACCGGCTTTAATGAAGTTCGTCGTCGACGATTGTGATTCTGCATGTTTTGCTCGCGATGCAAGATATCGAGAAAAATAATTTTAGACACGCAATTAGACAGGTCGGATATTTTCACTAATGATTGTCTATAGTGAAATGAATATGCATGCGATAATTTACGTAAATATATAATAAGAATAAGAGTGATAGAGTATTGTACAAATTAATTGAATATCAATGTAAACTGATGTTGAAATTATTGTTTCAATATTAATATAGTATATAATATAATTCAATATTATATATTATTTTATTTAATAATATAAGTACTATATAGTAATATAATATATAATAAATATAATTGATACGTGGTATTACGTTAATATTGTAATAATAAAATACTATTAATGCAAGTAAATAATTATAGTATTAATGATTATAAATAAATAAAAATATTTGAGGTAACAAAAGTTTATTTTATTATATTATATTTATATAATATATGTAGTATATATATAGTATATGTAGTATACATAATTATTATATTATATAATATATATAGTTATTATATTATACGTATATAATAGTTTTAAATCTTTGGCTCAACTCCGAAAGGGTTGATGTTTTCTTCATGAAAACAATACAAGCTGGACCAAAAATCCATAGATTTTTTTATTAATTTGCGACCGCTCAATCAACATTTATTACAAGAAATAATTTTTGTAAAAATCACGTTCGAGCGTAAATTTAATTTTAAAGTTAACAAAATTTATTTTAATGTTCCATCAAAAAAAAAGAGAAAAAAATAGGTGGACAGAGGAAACTTTCGGCAGTCTATATTTCTCCAACTGACGGCGAATTTACGAACCTTGCCTCGCCACGAAAACAGCGAAGAAAACATGTATATATATTATATATATATTGTATTAAATAATATTATGCAATAGATTGAATTGTAACTTGTATTATTTATATACAATTGATGTAGTATCTTATCTTTAGTATATAATCTACAAAAATACGATATTGTACAGTTGTGTACAATAGATATTTTATATAAATATTTTATAAATATATATACATATATTGTATTAAATAATATTATGTAATAGATTGAATTGTAACTTGTATTATTTATATACAATTGATGTAGTATCTTATCTTTAGTATATAATCTACAAAAATACGATATTGTACAGTTGTGTACAATAGATATTTTATATAAATATTTTACAAATATATATACATATATTGTATTAAATAATATTATGTAATAAGATTGAATTGTAACTTGTATTATTTATATACAATTGATGTAGTATCTTATCTTTAGTATATAATCTACAAAAATACGATATTGTACAGTTGTGTACAATAGATATTTTATATAAATATTTTACAAATATATATACATATATTGTATTAAATAATATTATGTAATAGATTGAATTGTAACTTGTATTATTTATATACAATTGATGTAGTATCTTATCTTTAGTATATAATCTACAAAAATACGATATTGTACAGTTGTGTACAATAGATATTTTATATAAATATTTTATAAATATATAAAACTCTGCGAATCTCACGATCATTCGAGGTTAACGATAATCCTTCGGAATAATCGCCGTCTGATCGATAAGTTCTCGAGCGTAAACGATAATAGGATTACCGGTGCGTACACCCGCTTGGCAGATAGCGCGTTTCGCGCCATCTCCGCATGCGAGGTGAACGCTTTCGATCTTGCAACGGGGTCACGTCCCGCTAGTTAGAGAAGTCGGGGCACGGAGTCGAGTTATGGCGGCGTAAGCATTGTCAGCGAAAGTTCCTGGTCCACGGGACAGACAGACAGACAGACAGACAGACAGAAAGACAGAGGCGGAGGTTTCCACCCCCCCCTTTTTCCGAGGGAGAAGAGAAAACGTCCCGGGAAACTGCCTCGAATCGCGCACGAGGAACTGAGTACGTACGAATTTTCGTGGCCCATTCGATGGGGCTCCGGTTGGGGTTCCCCGATAATTATGCGGTGTAACGTGAGTGGTTGCGGAAACCTATTGCGGCGAAAGTTCCTCGCGTGCTCGCTGGAGTTTCCACGTGTTCAAGATCGACGATTTAATATGTTTAATACGTAGGGGGAGCATGTTCGCGAAAAGACCCCCCACCCCCTCCCCCCTCGAAATCGGCGAGGATCGACTCGACTCGGAAATCCTTGGAATTGGAGATTTTCAAAATTTTCATTCCCTCCGTTCGGGAAATGAATTTCAAGTTTCTGACAAACGACGATCGAGAATTAAATTTTGCAAATTTTTCTGGGAAGTGAATAAACCTCGAAATAAGTTTTTTCCTTAAACAGGGAATTTTGATATAATTAGTCACGTTTTTAGTCGGGGTAGGGGGGGGGAGATTAATAAAATGGTATTTTAGTAATGAAACAGTTTTTCAGTCAGGAAGGAATTTCTTGAAACACAGTTTCGTTGGAATTGACGTTAGTTGAAAAGTGTGTGAAAATTTAAGAATATAATACTATTTAATAGAAGAAGATATCTGGATGCCCAAGAATTTGGGATTTTTGTAATTGTATTAGAATGGGCACTTGCAACTAGAAAATTAGAAAATGTAAAGGTAATGTCACACACGAAACTATCGTAAAATGTTCAAAGTGCGTAATAATATTACATGTACATATATTTAATAAAATATTATAACATTTAATGTGTACTACGAAATTTCGTGGTATTTATTAATTACTGATTTTGAAATGCAACAATCGACTAATAATAAAATAATTTCAAAATTGAACAATTGGTCATTCGCGAAAATTTGAGGCAACCGATTTTTTAAACACTCAAAAATGAAAGAGCGTCCAATTACTAGTAATTATAATTTCCAATCCTCGTCGAAATTTGAACTCGTGAATTAAATTATCAAAAAGTTGATGATCGCTTTTTCTTTTTCTTTTCGATCGTTCGTTTCTAAAATCGTCAGGCGAAAGTTCAATTTAATTAAAACGTGCGTAAAAATTCGCGACGTAGGTATTTTCGACAACATTTTCAGGAACGCAGTAAACGGCTGAATGTTATTTATCGTGCCGATGTTCCGATACGCGCATCGCGCGAAAATGATTGGAAATTATTCAGTTCGTTATTTACCGGATAATTGCATCGGTATAACGAGCAACACCGAATTACATTAAACGAGCAAACAGTCTGAAAAAACAAAACAAAAAAAAAAAAAAAATGCTTTGATTTAATTTCGACGCACTAGCCCAATGATTAATCAAACGTCTCGCTGTAGAAATAGACGCTGTATTTACGTCGATGATGATAATATACTGCAATCGTGCGAGTTCGAAATTTCAGCACACACACGCTTCAGAAATTAATGCTCGTTCCTCATATTTCTCCCATTCAACGTTCGCTCAAAGGGATGTGCGCAAACGTGATGCAGAAGCAATGAAAGAAGGAATATTAATGTATTTTGGAATTATTTTATTGAAACCTTTCTGTGAAACGTTTAAAAGAATTATTAATATATTTCTTTTTTGGGGGGGGGGAGGGAGATTTTTGAAGAATTGTTAATGCACGTATAATTCTCATAAGAATTGTTATTAATGTACAAATGCATGTTATATAATAAATATAAAGTAAAATTTATAAGAATTATAATTGTATTTCTTTTGAAGATTTCATACATTCAGATGTGTAATAACCGTTGTATTATATTTTGTCTTTTGTAAAAATTTTTGAAACTTCATCAACTCTGATATTTGTCACTTAAACAAAAATAGAAATAAAAGCGAAACGATACTATCCAGTTTATAATAGTCCCACAATTCTAAACTCTACACTCGCGACTCGAATAATCTGAAAATTAAATGTATCGTCTCTTCGAAAGACTTCGACCGAGGAATCGATTTCCAAATCTAATAAAACGAAATAGAAAATGAAATAAACGACACTTTCCGAGTTTGAATAATTCCGAAAAAGAAAAATTCTAAACTCTGCATTCGCGACTCGAATGATCCGAAAATTAAATTCCAAATTCCACAAAGTTACGAATAAATAATTCTAAATCCCACTCCGAGTACTAAACAATTCCCGAAACCCAGCTTTCAAATTTAAAATTGAAATTCTCGATTTTCGAGCAACTATAGGCAAAAATACTAATTTTTCCAGCAGCTTCCTTAATATTGAATATTTTTTCCCAATAAATGGGAAAAAACATATATAATCGCGAGAGAAGAGATACAACGCTGACCTAAATATTTCATCTATCGAATCCGAAATCTCTCTCTCTCTCTCTCTCTCTCTCTCTCTCTCTCTCCGTTCCCGTTTTCCAAGTATCGGCGACAATGAATCGGAGATCGTATAAAACGCAATAACGAAACGATCGGCGATTAAGAGAAGCGACAAGGGGCGAAACGAGAAAGAGAAAGAAAGGAGCAAGGTTGGATAGAAAAGGAATGAAATTGAAAAAGAAAAAGGATCACGAAGCTCGTTGTCCGGCCATCGAGCCTCGTTAAAAGCGTATTCTTTTCGCGAAACGTAAAGCGTAAACGAGGAAAGCTGAGAGAATCGATGGGAACAGGAACTCGTAACGATCTATATTTTTCTCCTTTCTCGACATTTCAATTTTCACCGTGGCAGTCTATGCGCCGCGCATTGTTCCGAATGCGCATTGTTTTTCGAATGTTTTATAGCAAACAGCGTGGATGATATCGAGGCTGATCGGAATTTGTTTTATTGTTAAACCAGGTACTTTATTGCATTTTATTAATCCTGCTTTTATTAATTTTTCCGATTCCGGCCATTTTTTTTTCTCAATCGAGCATCACTTTTTTTTTTTAATAATGACAAATATCTTTTGCTTATCGATGTAAGAAGTCGCGGCTGTATGTGCACGATTTCTTTGTATTAATATTAATAAATCTTGAACTTTAATCAAACTTGAAGAATCGCAACAGGATTAATTTTTATATCATATTTTTTTAATATGATATAAATATAGTATTTATTATTATTATTTTAAACTATATATAAATACATGGTTTAAAATACAATATTTATAAATTTTTAAAAATATAATATTTATAAATACAAAGTTTATAAAAATATAATATTTATAAATATATGGTTTATAAAATAATATAAAGATATAATATTTATAAACATATAGTTTATAAAGATGTAACATTTATAAATACAAGGTTTATAAAAATATAATATTTATAAATATAAAGTTTACAAAAATATAATATTTATAAATATAGAATTTAAAATAATATAAATATAATATTAATTTTTATAGCATATTTTCATATATAATATAATAAATATTTATTTATAAATATAATATTTATTATATGAATATTATAAAATATAATATTTATAAATACATAGTTTATAAAATAATGTCAAAATAATATAATAATATAATATATAGTTTATAAAAATATAATATTTATAAATATAGAATTTAAAATGATATAAATATAATATTAATTTCATATACTACATTTTCTTTTATTTTTCAAGAATCTAAATTTTCTAGGAATTAATGACTATTTTCTAAGAATTAATGACTATATCGACATATTAATGACTACACGTTGAATTGCACGTACATACACCAATGTTTGATATTTTAATCACCTCGTTTCGCATTCTGAACGTTTCCGAAAATTGTAAATTTCCTAGACACTGAAATTTAGTCTAATCGACTGATCGACACTCGGATTAATAAATTTGGTATTCGATTACTGTCGTTAATATTGTAGTAATATTCTAGTTACTTTATACAGATATGAAATTTTCCATACGACTTATAAACGACTTGTTTGAAATGAATTAATTGCACACGAAAAGATTATATTTGCGAATCGTGAATTCTTAACGATCGATTCCCACCATTAGCCCCTCGGTTGGATTTTCCTTGCAGTTTGGGCGATAATCTTTTAATCCTCGCTTTCATAATCCACGAGTGGAAATACATTACAGGAAAACAGTTAATATATATCGTACGCTCCGTTAGTAATATGCTTTTAGTGGCACATCGCAGCTCGAAAATTATAAATGACCAAATTTCACCCTTTACTTATTACACGCTTCTTCAATATACTGTGCTATCATAATTCGACACTAGCACCCAGTTTGATGCTGGATAGTTTCCTTTTTTCTAACTCATTGCGTCTACACTGAAAAATTCGATAATTTTCTTAAGACAACAATATCCTCAACCATTGAAAAAACATTCGTATTTATTTTCATTAAATTAATTATTTCACACTTTCGCGAAAATTATTCCACTTTGTAAAACGTAAGCTCCGTCATCCATTAATTAAAAATTTAACACGCGACGATACATTATACTCGAATTAAAATCTTTGTCAAACGCGATAACAGTCGGATCTGAGACAGCATCTCGTTACATTACAAAGCACTCTTTCGAAATTCCATTCACGTTCCAAACGCCAACAGTGACGTTCCTCTCACGAAGGACACGGGTCTAAAAGACGTCTACTTTCCAAGCGGACACGTAACTTCGCTTAATGTCCGTTCACGGCGAGGCAGGGACACTCGGGCGAGAGAAATAGCCGGAGAACGAAAGAGAAGGAAGTGGAAAAAGGTATCGAGTCACGAAGAGCGAGACGATCGAGACGCTGGACAAGCGTGACGAAGAGTTAGCGAAGTATAAATAAAAAAATTTCCATTTAGTTTCCAAAAGATCCAAAATAAAGTGTTCATGGTGTCAGTAAAAGAACAGACCTAAAAAAAATCAATCCGTCTCTCGTCCCTTCAGTTCGATTTGTCCCTTGGTATCAAATTTTTTCGAAGTGTTTAATTGTTCAATCACTAGGTGAAAATTTCACCCTTCTCCCTTTATCAACGTGATACGCAAGTTAAATTGACAAATGAAACAACTTGTCTGTTCTTAGTACTTATTACTTCCTGAGTGA
Source organism: Tetragonisca angustula (assembly GCA_036937485.2). Classification (NCBI taxonomy): domain Eukaryota; kingdom Metazoa; phylum Arthropoda; class Insecta; order Hymenoptera; family Apidae; genus Tetragonisca; species Tetragonisca angustula. Next base: position 38,372 of record JAWNGG020000482.1, on the reverse strand, counting down.
AACACATTTGTGAATCACGAGGCCAATCGAGGGGCTCGTGAGTATAATAATCGCTATACTCAATAATATTAGACCAGTGCATGGAAATCTGTAATTTGTTACATCGTCGACTCCTCAATGCACGAATGTACAATTATGTCGAGAAAAAATTTTTTTCCTAGGAGAAAGGGCGTGAGTTGGCTCAGCTAGAGTCGCAAAGAATGGCGCTCGAAAGAGAGAGAGAAAGAGAGAGAGACAGAAGAAGTGTATAAAAATCCATAACCTATTACGTCGTTTGCTCCTCATCTTCTTGCACTGAAATGACGTGTCACGCACGTCGCGAATTTTTTGTCCCAAAATTGCAACATTTCCTCAGCCTTCAGTATATTTAAACGCAACCCAGGCAAAACGAATGATAAGTTTATTATTAACAATTAATAATTTAATCATTTCTATCTTATATAATAATCTTAGCAATTTCTATCCAGCGATGTCGTACCGACGAGTTCGAAGGGAAGAAAAAGCGACGAATTATTGTACACAGGTTCGGTCACTCGTTATGGTCCGCGAACCAGCGCAAAAGGTACAATCGCGTCGGGAAGAAATTTTCAGGTAGGGAAGAGGGAGGGATTGCCCCAGAGCCACAGTCGCAAAGAGTGGCGAGATGATCGAGAGAGATGGATAGATAAATAAATGGACAGATAGACAGAGAAAGAGAAGAGAGAGAGAGAGAGAGAAAACCAGCGTGACCAGGTTGGATTCGAACGAAGGGTAGAGAACGAGTATCGCGACACTCCATCGCGGGTCCAGAAATCGATACTACGATGGGGGATGGCCACGGGGTGGTGAGGACGATGCCTCTTCGCTGTCCGTATGTTTTTTTCTTTTTTTCTTTTTTTCTTTCTTTCCTCTTTTCGCGCGAAAGCGTCGATCGGCGTACCACCACGTGGCTTTCGAGCTGCGGCCCAACGTCCGCGGCATGATGAATTTTCGATCTATTTGGCAAGCGATCGTTGTTAACATTTCGCCGACGGCGGAATCTACCTATCCACCCAGTGGTAATTCTAGCCGGTGTTTGCTTTGCGCGAACTGACGCCGACGCTCGATGCTTTCTCCTCCGCTCGCGCACAGTTCCAGGCCGTTTGATGGAGAACGGTGGGATTTAATGGAAGACAAGCACCGCTACCGCGAGCTTCTTTCGTTTTCAATCGCTAATGAAGGAATTTTCCTTCCTTTATCGATTCTTTCTTTAATGAATGATTGGTCGGGATTTTAGATTAGGCTTGGACGTTGGAGTTTCTTCAAGACGAAAGTGACACAATTCGGGAAAAAATCTGCAAAATTGATCTTGAGTTTGAATTTCGAGGTCAAAAACTTTTTTTTTTTGGCATTGTATTTTATACCAATGGAGGAATTTTCTTTCCTTCTTTTTATCGGTTTTTTCTTTAATTAACGAATGATTGATCGGGATTTTAGGTTAGGTTTGGGCGTTGGAGTTTCTTCGCGACGAAAGTGACACAATTCGGGAAAAAATCTGCAAAATTGATCTTGAGTTTGAATTTCGAGGTCAAAAACCTTTTTTGTTTTGCATTGTATTTTATACCAATGGAGGAATTTTCTTTCCTTCTTTTTATCGGTTTTTTCTTTAATTAACGAATGATTGATCGGGATTTTAGGTTAGGTTTGGGCGTTGGAGTTTCTTCGCGACGAAAGTGACACAATTCGGGAAAAAATCTGCAAAATTTGATCTTGAGTTTGAATTTCGAGGTCAAAAACCTTTTTTGTTTTGCATTGTATTTTATACCAATGGAGGAATTTTCTTTCCTTCTTTTTATCGGTTTTTTCTTTAATCAACGAATGATTGGTCGGCATTTTAGATTAGGCTTGGACGTTGGAGTTTCTTCAAGACGAAAGTAACACAATTCGGGAAAAAAATCTGCAAAATTGGTCTTGAGTTTGAATTTCGAGGTCAAAAATTCTTTTTTTTTTGCATTGTATTTTATACCAATGGAGGAATTTTCTTTCCTTCTTTTTATCGGTTTTTTCTTTAATTAACGAATGATTGATCGGGATTTTAGGTTAGGTTTGGGCGTTGGAGTTTCTTCGAAACGGGAAAAAATCTTCAAAATTGATCTTGAGTTTGAATTTCGAGGTCAAAAATTCTTTTTTGTTTGCATTGTACTCTACTCATTACGAAGGTAAAGCTTTCCCAAAGAAATAGTTTTCTCTTGAAAAATGGCAAAAAAGTTTTTTGGTCATTTAACATGGCGGATGATCGCGTGCTAACAGCGACTTAATAATTCTGCATTCGCCGACATTTGATCTATCATAGTTTTAACATCAATGCGAGTCTAAATAATCAAACAATGAAACAAACTGTTAACATTATTCAAAATTATTATTCAAAATGTTAAAACAAAATATTATCCATGCGTCCAGGATCATAAAGTCGCTGTTAGAACGCACGGAACTTCTCTGCCATTTTTCAACAAAACTATTAGGCTGCAACCTATGGTCCTTTGGAAATGTTTCACTTTCGTGATGAGTAGAATGCAAATGCAACAAAAAAAGAAAAACTTCTTTCTGACCATGAAACTCAAAAGTCAAGATGAATTCTGCGACAGGTTCTTCACACGTATTTCCATCGAATCGGGAATGTAAAATTCGCAGACAAATTTTTCTTTCCACTCTGTACAAATATTCGTTTCACAAATTCGACACAATTGATCGAAGTTAGACTTTTTTTTAACACCTTCGTAATTTTCAGTAACTCGTGACGTTAATTGCTGGAGAAGAGGAGACAGAAAGGGAGAGGGGGAGAAAAGGAGAGATTACGAGTTAAAGTTGCACAGTTCGAAGGAGACTAGCGAAGCTAGAAGGTTTTCTATCCGGTTGGTTTTTCCAGCCGCGGCGAGTGCACTACAATTATTGGCGCTTCGCGTTCAATGACGGCGCCCGGGGCTTAATTGTCCGTTAATTAACTGCGAGAAATTAATTAACACTTCATCCAGCTCGTTACAAAGTTGTTCAAACGCGGGCAAGTTATTCGGTCGTGCATTCCGCTGTGGCGGAGCCGGCTTCGCAAACATTAACTCCCACGGCTTATCGAAATCCTAATTCTTGGGCGGACGGAACTATTGTTAATTAAAGAAACAGCGCGCCTTCGCCATCGAGAATTCCAATTAAAATAAATAAATCTCGTGTACCGCGGTGCTTGGCTCGTGTTTCCTCTCTCTCTCTCTCTCTCTCTTTTACTTCGTTGGCCAAATGTTTGGAATAGAGATAATTAAAAAAATTTTCAAACGCCTATAGTTAACGAGAAGTATAGTTGTGAGAAAAATAATTGCCGAGCGCTCTGCTCTTCTCGTTTCGCCCGTGTTAATAAAAATAATCGAAGGTTATTTCTAATTTTTATAATTGGCAGAATCGGTCGAGGAACTTGGAGGATCAAAGTATGAAAATTGAATCAACGAAAGATTCGATTGCAAGGAACAGGAGAAGATTTATATTTTGTTAAAAATCATTCGATTCTCTAAAAAATATACAAAGCACTGTAAGTCTGTAAAATTACTCTAAGATATTGTAAATTGGTCATTTCGACCAACGCGTGTCAAAATATTCTACATATAAATATCACCGTAATATTCAAATCATAATAAATTAAATAAACTTATAACAAATTAATAACAAATTAAAATAGATAGATTTATACAAATATGTTTCTGTCCAGATCAATATCAAATCAGTGTCAAATTCTGACAAAAATTGACCAGTATCTTTCATGTAATTGCGAGGGAAGGAAAATCTGGAATCAAATTGACGAGCTTGGCTGTTAATTTCACGAGTTTCACGTGAAATTCAATGATACAAAAATTACACAGAACGAGCTGCGCCAAGTCGCGAAGCGAATTTTTGCCCGCACACTTTTCAAATACATTTCACAAAGTTTGTACGAACATTCGCGTTATCTTCTCTTTTCACCTTCTCCTCGGGTTTAATATTCATTCGAAATTTTTCTCCCACGTCTCGAGGATAGAAACGTTAGGTTGATACTTCGAGAATTGATGTATGAGAGGCGAAGTTCCCTGCGGAGTTGAATTAAGGTGCGCCGGCAGAACAAACAGCGGAAGTAGAAGAGAACCGGCTTTGGTCAGACATCAAATCTATCTTCTCCTCAAGTAGTTAACTCTCGCCTTCATGTCTTACACAATGACGCTACTTTTATTCCGATCTTGTTTTAAATTCACGCCAAGTTGTGAAATATTTTGTTTGTATGTAAAATATATTTTTTTTATATATGTTTCAATATTTTACTAAAATGAAGTTTCAAGATTGAATTTCGTACGATCGGTGACAGCTGATTGTTAAAGTGGAATTACAAAATGTTTATTACGTTGAAAATTATTGAACTAAAAAAATGAAGCTTCAACATGAGCTTTTAATAATCATCCATGAATAATATATATAGGAATTTTAACTAAAAAGGATAAAATTATATAAATAAATTTAAAATTATTAATATATATAATATTTAATATTTTTAAAATATAAAAATTTAATCTATTTAAATAAATTCAATAAATTAAATAATAAATATAATAAAGGTAATGAAAAAATTAAAGTATAAAATATTAAATGAAACGAAGAATTAAATCGAAATTCACCATATCCTCATTTTATAATCATATAAAAAAATTAATAACAGACTTGACTCAAATATAAAATAAAATAATATTAAATTTATAGAAAAAAAATTATATATATTATTAACATTAATATCAAATTCATTAATAAACAATAATTTTTTAAACTGATAAAATTTAAATTCATAACAATAAAATTCCAAAAATTAAAATACGAAGTGAAGTTATAGAATTTTTTATCATTCTACAATCAACAGTCATCAATCCTGCGAAATTAATTTCAATTTTGTCAAATTAATTTGAAGTACCGAACAAAGAAGTCCTGCTCTCAGGATTTTACAAAAAATCAACCCCGGCAACGAACAACCGATCGTCGAAGCGAAAGAGAAAAAAAAAGAAAACGTACACGTAGAAACAGAAATTCAAGCCAAACCGTTCTCCATTCATCGCTCGTCTTCCGAACCGAGCCACTCCATTACCATTAATTACTCAACGAAATTCCACTTTTGGCGAAGCTCTTCGTTACCATCGGCCGGAAACAAGAGGAATAAGCAGAGGCAAAATCTCGACAGAGGCACACACCGTTAGAGACTTGTACGATAATTAGCGAACAGGCGCGACTCGTCAGCGTTTTCAGATTCCCCGGCGTGATTTCCGCTGACTTCCACCCCCACCGCCCCATCGTTCGTCCGAAATTAACCGATAAAAGCAACTCCCTCCTCCTCCTCCTTCATCCAGCGATCGTTTCTCGCTTAAATATTTGAAGAATATTCGCTCAGCTTCGATTCTTGCCAACGTCTACCTTGCGAATCGTCTTTGTCGCTGTCTTCATTCACGAGCGTCGCTCATCGTCGATTCGTTCGCTTCGTCTCTCTCCTTCGTGTCTCTTTCTCCACTGACGGATAATTTCCATCCCCCCACCGGTCGTTGCCTCGAAACTTTGTAGAAAGGAGCGAAAAAGCACGATTGCCTCGATCAGAAATCAATAGGCCTGTCTACGGCTTGCGTGCATGTCAACGACGAGCCCCTCCTTCCTCGAGTGCAACGAGTTCGTCGTGTGTCGCGAGACGATTCACCAGGCTGCTGCCTGGTTTTCTTTTCTTCTTCTCTCAGTACGGGTAGGTTTGTCTGACGTTTGACTGTCGTCAAGACAGATTCGGCAGATCTGGCGACAGATGACTTTTATAATCGAATTTCGGCATTGGATTTTAGAATTTTCGAGGCTTCGAAAGTTCGAGCTTCGTCGGGACGACGAGAATTTCTAGAATTTTTGAATTTTTAATATTTCAGGGAGCGTTTTAAAATTTCGGGAGTTTGGATCTTAGAATTTTGGAGGCTTCAAGTCTTCAAGCTTTGAAAGTTCAAGCTTCGTCGGGACGAAGAGGAATTCTAGAATTTTTAAATTTTTAATATTTCAGGGAGTGTTTTGGAATTTCTGGAGTTTGGATTTTAGAATTCCGGAGGCTTCGAAGCTTCGAGAGTTCAAGCTTCGTCAGGAAAGAATTTCTAGAATTTTTGAATTTTTAATATTTCAGGGAGTGTTTTGGAATTTCGGGAGTTTGGATTTTAGAATTTTGGAGGCTTCGAAAGTTCAAGCTTCGTCAGCACGAAAAGAATTTCTAGAATTTTTGAATTTTTAATATTTCAGGGAGCGTTTTAAAATTTCGGGAGTTTGGATCTTAGAATTTTGGAGGCTTCAAGTCTCCAAGCTTTGAAAGTTCAAGCTTCGTCGGGACGAAGAGGAATTCTAGAATTTTTGAATTTTTAATATTTCAGGGAGTGTTTTGGAATTTCTGGAGTTTGGATTTTAGAATTCCGGAGGCTTCGAAGCTTCGAGAGTTCAAGCTTCGTCAGGAAAGAATTTCTAGAATTTTTGAATTTTTAATATTTCAGGGAGTGTTTTGGAATTTCGGGAGTTTGGATTTTAGAATTCTGGAGGCTTCGAGGCTTCGAAAGTTCAAGCTCCGTCAGGACGAAAAGAATTTCTAGAATTTTTGAATTTTTAATATTTCAGGGAGTGTTTTGGAATTTCGGGAGTTTGGATTTTAGAATTTTGGAGGCTTCGAAAGTTCAAGCTTCGTCAGGACGAAAAGAATTTCTAGAATTTTTGAATTTTTAATATTTCAGGGAGTGTTTTGGAATTTCTGGAGTTTGGATTTTAGAATTCTGGAGGCTTCGAGGCTTCGAAAGTTCAAGCTCCGTCAGGACGAAAAGAATTTCTACAATTTTTGAATTTTTAATATTTCAGGGAGTGTTTTGGAATTTCTGGAGTTTGGATTTTAGAATTTTGCAGGCTCTGTCAGGACGAAAAGAATTTCTACAATTTTTGAATTTTTAATATTTCAGGGAGTGTTTTGGAATTTCTGGAGTTTGGATTTTAGAATTTTGCAGGCTTCAAGGCTTCGAAAGTTCAAGCTTCGTCGGGACAAAGAGGATTTCTAGAATTTTTGAACTTCTTCAGTATTTCTGCGAGTGTCTTGGAATTTCGGGGTGTTGGAATTTTAGAATTTTTACAATTTTAGAACTTTCAGCGTTTTCGGGTACTTGTTATTAGAATTTCGGAATACTGGAACGTCGAAATTCGAGAATTTGTGAATTTGAGACAATTTTGGAATTTTTAGTGTCTTGGAATTTTGGTTTTCAGAGTGTTTTGGAATTTTAGAATTTTTACAATTTTAGAACTTTCACACGTTAAAGTTTTGAAGTATTGGAACGTTGGAATTCAGGATTTTGGAATTTTCAGCATTTTACAGAAAGATATATATCTCGGAATGATTCGAACTGTGAAAATCCCAGAATCAAGATTTTCGTTTCACGAGAGAGTGATCCAAGATTCCTCTACCCCCTTGAAATACCAAAGTGATTAAAATTGCAATTTCTTTCAATTTACAACGTTGTTATTCTTCAAATAATTTTTACAAAATACACGAACAAAAATTCGCGTCTTTCGTCGTATTATAAACTCTGTTCATTTCATTTTGCACTGAAATTCCAATTGCTTCGCTCTCTGAATCTTTCTGCTTTACGCTCCTCGCTCATCTCTACAAAAAGTTGCGAAATATGTCGAAGAATCAGCAAGTCCCCCAAAATCATCGTACTCGTATACGTTCGTCGAACTCGATCGTTCTCTCCTGGCCATCGATAAACCTAACATAAAATGAGAGTCACTGAGACAGAGAGAGAGAGAGAGAGAGAGAGAGCTGTTCGATGGGCCCGGCCAGAGTTGTTGGCACAGTGCTCGTGATCGATTACTCGTCATCCGCGCGCGATGTCCCGAGTTCGACGCCCACCGCCCGCTGCCAAACCAAACGTACTTCTTCCTCTTTTTTCCACACTCCCCCCCCCTCTCTCCAGCCCCCCACAACCCTTCGGCAACCCCTTCTCGAGCCTCGTTGTCTCCTGCTCTCTTTTCCCCTGTTCTACTTCCAACCTATCGGTTCCAAACCTTCCTCACTCTATCCTTCGTTCTATCGATCTCTTCACTCTCTCTCTCTCTCTCTCTCTCTCTCTCTCTCTCTCTGTCTCGTTCGACACACGTAGAAAACGATCACGTTGTACACGATGGACGTTTTGCACACCCAAAGGCGATTCTTTCTTTTTTCTTTGCCGCCGGGACCGGGTTCCGCCGGAAGAGAACGTGAAAGAGGTGCAGAGAGAGAGAGAGAGAGAGAGAGAGAGAGAGAGAGAGAGGGAAGTCGATCTCTGCCAAATCAAACTTAAGCCGCTCACCCTCCCCGCGCGCGTCTTTCGTCCGAAAGCTGGACATTCGGAATATAGTTCGCCGCGCGTTCGATGTATCGATCGTAGGTGACTAGACACCGACCGAGCCGATGCTCCCGTTTTCATCTCCTCGCGATTCTTCGACGCGCAATTTTCCACCGTTCGATTGTTTCTCTTTCTTTCTTTTTTTTTTTATTTTCGTCTCTGTTGGAGTTCTTTGGGAGTTCCTTCCGAATCCTCGGAATCGGATTTGTCGCAGATCGAGCGAGCAAGTCGAACGTTTCGCGAATGAGGATCGAGTCGAAATTCGAACGGTGAATTTTACCGAGATTTCGAAGGAGAGATAACTATTGAATATGTCACGTTAGAGGTTAAATTAGCAGAGTAGAAATTGAATTATATTTTATTATAATGTAGAATATAATTAAATATATAATATATAATATAATTTAATATGTATTGTAATATGATAAAATAATTAAACATAAATTATAATATAATAAAATTAATATAAAAATGGAATATAATGCAATTTTTCTAAAATGTATGATATTCTGAACTTTAAAAGAAAAACATATAAAAAGTTATAAATATATAAAAATATATAAAAATATAAAAAAAGTTACGGATTTATTTCAGTAGAAAGTGATTATTTAGCAGTTCTGACTGTAATATTCCTGGTTCTCAGAAAAACGTACCAAAATGTTCCAAAATGTCTAAAAATGAAGTTTATGAATCGTAAAATTGAATGTTAAACAGCACGAATGAAAATTCGAGAAAATACATCAGAGTGCAATCCATGCGATTATATATTTACACGGTGTAAGTAAAAGACAACGTTTGTTACAATATATGAAAATCATTATATTCCTTCTCGAACTCGATTAAACAACATTTCGACAAGACATTAAATTTCGTACGAAATTAAATTTGCACCCTCGCAATTTAAAATTTAAAATATTATATTAAACGCTCGTTAAAATTCCAGAAAATCGCAAAAACTAACGAGAGAACAACTAACAGTGGAATAGAAATGCAAGTACGCATCGCTCCTTCATTTCAAATTTCAATCGATAGGTAATCGAGACTGAGCCGATCATACGTGTTATTTTTATTCGAAATAAAACATACACACACACATACACACACACACACACACATGCAGACGCATGAAAACCGCGAATGTTTCCAGTGGGCGTGTATGACGAAGTTTTTATCGAAAACCACATACTCCTGGCAGCGTAAATATTTCGCTTGCCCCCGTCCTTAATTAAAATGCAGAATAACAAACAAAATGCCGGGGCAAATAAAACTCAATATCGGAATTAAAAGTACGCGCAATGATGATCCAGCAGTGATGGTCTTGATTTACGTCGGCGATTCTCCTAGCGATTCACGAATTATTTTAATCCGAGTGAAACTTCGATCCGAACGAGTGGTGAATTTTACTGGGAGTAACAGTTGTTACAGAACTCAATAACAGAGGAGAGAGAGAGAGAGAGATAAAAATATTCCCAAAGTGATGACGTTCCAAGAGAAATTGGATCGAAGAATTGTCAGAATTCAGAGCTCGGGATTATTAGACCTCGAGGCTTGGAGATTAGAGTTGTTGGACTTGAAAAATTAGAGATTTAGAACTGTTCGAATTCAGAGTTGTCAGAGTTTGGAATTTCGGAGGTTAGACTTAAAAATTTAGAAATTATAGTTGTCAGAGTTCGAGATGATTAGACTTCAAAATTTAGAAATTAGAAATACTCAGAATTTAAAATTGTTAGAGTTTGGAACGTAAAATTGTTGGACTTAAAAATTTAGAAATTTAGAATTATTAAAATTTAGAATTGCCAGGATTTGCAATTCAGGAGTTGGACTTAAAAATTTGGAAATTCAGAATTATTAGAATTCAGATTTGCCAGAATTTGGAATTTCAGAGGTTAGACTTAAAAATTTAGAAATTATAGTTGTCAGAGTTCGAGATGATTAGACTTGAAAATTTAGAAATTAGAAATACTCAGAATTTAAAATTGTTAGAGTGTGGAACGTAAAATTGTTGGACTTAAAAATTTGGAAATTAGAATTATTAGAATTCAGAATTGTCAGAGTTTGGAATTTCAGAGGTTAAACTTAGAAATCAGAGTTTAGGATTGTTGGATTTCAAAATTCAGGAATTCGAATTACTTAGAATTTGAAACTGTTGGATTTATAATTACTAGAATTTTGAACTCGGAACCTAGAATTATTAATTTCCAGAATTTACAATCACTGGTATTTACATTGCAAAATTTTTAATCACCAAACAGCGTCAATTGCACACTTCGAAATGCAAAAAAATTCTCAAAACTTTTTAAAAAATTTCCCCAGAGAGGAAACTAAATTACTAAATCTCTAATCTTCGCTTAAAATCTGCCACGTAACAATTAATCCCAAAACTACGCAGATGTTTTAAAAGGTCCTTCTATGCACCAACATCTCCACCCCAATGAAAATGAAATTCCAAGTCCATCCAATTCACTTATAACTCCTCAATCATGGTCCACCGTCCTCAAATGCAACCCTTCACTTCCGAAACAAGTATGAAACAAAATATTGTACAAGAGACCAGACCAGTCTCTCGTCTTATCCACCCTGTCATCTGTTGATGTTTCTCAATAAACTAGCCGACAAGTGAAACAAAAACAAGCTCAGTGCCGTATCATGTCCCCCCTCCACTCCTGAACGTGAAATGGAATTCAAATTGCTCCATAGACTTTGGAAAAAGATGGCCAGATTGGCCAGGGGTCATTGTCTTACGTAGCTGCCATATAATAAGAGCGCTATCTGTCCATTAATCTAGACACAGTTCAGAGGCACGAGAACGTGTCCCCCTAGGATACACAAACCCCTTTTCTTTCCCTCGATGGCGGCTATTATCGAAACTGGCGGATGGGAGAGGAAGGGGAGAGACAAAGAAGAAGGCCGAGAGACAAGAGGTCGCGCGAGGCTCAGAAACGAGGGTAAACCGGACACGCGAGAACGCTTGCGAATTTTCCATTTGTTCCTGGCAATCGGCCATTTCACTATGTCACTCGCCGTCACTCCTTCGCGGATAGGGAATTTTTATTGGGGAGAAAGAGGTTTTCGATTAGACAGCTGTGAAATAATTCGCTAAAATGAAACTGAGTGTGATAGATTGTTATGATGATCTTTTGTTAACAAACGGCACAACAGATGAAAGTGTAGACAGTTTTTCGTTTAAATTAATTTTGGTGCAGCAATGACGACTCTACGAGAACAATTTACGTTTGTCAGAATGCTAGATGACGACAAGGTCGTAAAATTTTTTTCTGCAAAGTCGAAACATCCTACAAGTACATATTCTCTTTTTTTTTTTCATTTTCCTGGCAATCTGCATGCAAACACTCGATAAAATATTATTAATTTATTTTATTATATTTTTTATTATTGTGTGTATTGTTATTAATATTATTTTATTGAAAGTCTGTATGTGCGTTCAGTTTTGCTCATCGCTGTAGGTATAGAGGGAGAATAATATTGTGGAATTGCAAGATATTATTCCGACATATTCGCCGGAATAATTTAAAAGGCCGGGATATTTGGTGAAAGAAAAACCTGATATGAAAATTTCAAGAGAGATATTTAGTCGGTGAGAAAAACGTGATATGAAATTGTTCAATTACGATTTGAGAAGTGGGGATAAAAGAAAAATTTTGATATAAGAATTTCAATGATTAACAAGAAGAACTATTAGAAAGGAAATTTCAATTATTGTATACCAGGGAAAATATTCGGGGAAAAGGAAACCTAGCGCGAAAGTCTCAGTTATTGTACGCTAGAATAATCGAAGGAGTTAAAACATCCGACGGGAGGAAAATTCAATAAAAAAATTTCAAAAATGCTATGCCCTGAAATAATTGGAGCAGCTGAGATAAAATTCAGAAAATTTTAATTTTAATTCGAAAAGAAGAATCTATTGTATAAAATATTGAAGAGTATTGCGTAAAAATATTTGCTTCGGTGTAGACGTGAAAAAGAAAAAGAATGTGTCTAGATAGTCTCTTGATTTTTGCAAATTTTGCAGTGAGAAATGAACGAAAATGGAAAAATCTGCAACATAACGTGATAGATAGAGAAATGATATTTGAATAGTCTAATCTTAACGCTAGAATCAGTAAAGCGGTCGAAATGGCCAATTTATAATTTTTGTTAGACATTTTACAGACGCGGAACAATTTTTAGAGATTTAAATAATTTTTCGTAAATTAACATATGAATAGAAACTCCATTCTATTAGAAATATTTTTTCATTTCTCTGCCTTTAATATTTCTGCTAGAAATTTTACCCTTCGTCGCTGGTTCTAACGTGTTAATGTCCATTTCTATGTGTTCTATCGTTACTAATTTATTACCTCTTTACGACAGTATTGTTTCAAGTCGTGCAAATTGCAAAAATAATGTTACGCCATATTTCGTAGGAAGAACGAGCACACATTCGTTTATAAAATTAACATGACGAATTGACAATTAACATTACTAAAAATTGATATTACTAATTAATATTATTATTATATTATTATATTAGTAATATTATTAATGTTAACATAATTATTATATTAATAATATTACGATTTCAAGGGAGATTCGACTCACCGGTCAGAAGGAGCAGCGCCACGATCGAGTCCATTCCCAATGCCGAGATTCTTTGAAACGCGATCAGTTCAACGCATTCTCGGAACATTCCTGCAACAAGAGTAATCAGTCAGTAAACGGATCGTAGCAAAAAGCCAGGGTCATAGAGTTAGCAAGTAGCCTGGAACATGGGCGCGTGTTTTGCCGCGGTGAAATTTCGCCGATTTCTTGCTCCGGCGTCAGAGACCGGATGGGAATGGGTTTTCCAACGATTAATTAGGATAGACGGTACCAACAGGCCTGATGTATCGATGCTCGGGCGTTAAATACGCCCACTGCCCTCGTTTATTCGATAAATTTGGGTAGAGAGCTTCCGGGATAGAAATGTGTATCGGTACATATGATTATGTGCAACGTTGCAACGTAGGGACAGGCACACAGAATTTACGCTTAATTGCGTGCATAAACATTGGCCAATTGAAGTATTGTATCGTATATTATTGTATTAATATTAATATTAATGTAATAACAATAAAGTAATTGCTGGAAATTTTTTTCCAACAGATGGACATATAGTTACGTACGTATGTCGTAAAATGTGACCAACTTCGTTTTAAATCGCAAATTCATTGTGCAAACCGACGTCTGATTGGTCAATCTCGTTTCAGAAAGAGAAAACGAACGATCTCGTTACCAATTCTTTGTTTAGTGTCGATTTTAAAATTGGGAATGTATTGCTCGACTTTAAAAGTTATCGATTACAAAAAGATAAAACTAGTTGCTGCCAGATGTGTAGTCAATCAATCAATCAAGGAAATTTAAGATGGATGTTGCTCGAAATTTGATGTTAAGAATTTCATAGACATCATATCTGACAGAATTCAAGAATTGCACGAAGTGGTAAAGATTCATGTAAAAAGAATTATCTTTGCTTCTTAATTTCTTTCACAATAAACAATAGATAAGTAAATAAACAGTAAATAATAAATAAATAACTAAGCTTACAGTGGAACAGTATATTTAAAATACGCGATAGCTAACACACGTAGAACTATATATTTAAAAAAAGTCGAAGTTTTACGAGAAATAAATTAAAAATTACACAAATGGCCCTAATTCTTCCCCTCAACAACGGTACGTTTCAAACTCGACCATTCGAACGTTACGCTATAGCATTTAGAAAGGAAAAAAAAAAAGTATCATTAAAAGTAGAATTTTTTAATATTAAGTATTATTTAATAATTTAACATTAAACTTAAATATTACTAAATATAAAAATATAAAAATTATATTTATATTAAATTTATATAAAATTATATTAAAAATTATACATAACATAACAATTAAATTTAATATTATTTAATAATTTAATATTAAAAGTAAAACTTTTAAAAATTAGAACTAAAAAACAGAAAAAAAGTATCGTCGAGAATAAAATTTGAAAAAAGGGAAAAGAAGAAGATAAAAATTGCAAACACTTCGTCCTTGGAGAACAAGCTGCAAAATCGACATTTCACAAGGAACAGACGAGAATTAGCAACGCTGCCTACGCGTTGCCATCTGTTGACCATTAATCAATTAGCGCGATTCCGCGAGCACGCTATGCGCGATGTAACGACCCTCCAAACGATACGAGTGTCGCCGTGGCGTAAAATTTCAGTTAAATGGCCCGCTCGTGCGCGCGCGCGCGCGTGTTAAACGATCACGTCGAAAACCGCGGCCGAGGGTGGAAGTTTAATAACGCGGCAGAAACGGCCATCGCGAAACCGTACGCGCTACCAACCCCCATGGCGGGGTGCGAAATTATTCGCTTTATATGGCGCAACGGTGTATTGTGGTTGTTCATGGTGAAGGATAACGCGCAATGTTTTTGGGAGTTTGGTTGGGTTATTGGACGTGAAATGCCTAATAAATGGGGGTGGTATTTGACGAGGGTTATGAAGTATGCGCGCGCGTATGTGTGTGTGTGTGTGTTTGTGTGTGTGTGTAAATTAAATGAAATCACCTGTCCACGATTAACCGATGTGATTTCTTTTTAGATAGTTAGATAGTCTTTTGATGGATCGTTGCGAGAAAAATGGATCGTCGGTGCTTCTGTTTGGATAGAATGGGATTCTTGTTAATTTTAATATTTTGTTCTGTTTCATTTTGTGTCATTTCGTTTAATATTTTGTTCCATTTTATTTTGTGTCATTTCGTTTAATATTTTGTTGTTCCATTCATTTCATTTAATATTCTGTTCCATTTTATTTCGTTTAATATTTTGTTCAATTTTATTTTGTGTCATTTCGTACTTTGTTCCATTTTATTTTGTGTTATTTTGTTTAATATTGTTGGATCATTGCCAGTCGTTAATGCTAAATCATTAGTGCTAAGATGATTACGTACGATGTGTTGAAACATAAGATAATACTCTTATGTGTTCAGATCGGACGAATGAATGCCTGCTCGTTTACTATGTAAATACTTCGACGAAATTTGTGAACTGGTATTCGTTCGTTTATTAAACTGTTCTGTACGTAGTGATTAATGTAAATAGTGGACGGTGTGGACAGTGGATGGCGAATCTCAGAATTTTCGAGCAATTCAGTATTGCAACTTTAGTTGAAAGTATACTATATATATATATATATATATATATATATATGATTTAACGAAGAGTTGCATTGATTAGTTCCATAATTAAAAAAATATTCACACCGATTCAGATTAAACTTTCATGCGTAGATTGTATATTTATTTCGTTTCTAAAATATTTTTGCAGTATAAATATTCGTGATATTTATCGTAGTATACGTGGCACATACGTAAATATTTGTAGTATACGCATTTATTAATACACTTTTGACTAAAATCTGCTAATCTTAATTTAGTCAATCAACCAATAAATAATTATTTAAACCACCCAATTCTAACATGAAGAAGGAACTTGAAACAGATTCTTATATGATTTTCTTTTACTATGACTTTCTTGTAGCTTGCAAACTCGAAATATCGTCGATTTTTCATCATTATACGTTCAGTTATAGCTGCTTGCTGCATTTTCATCACGTTGATATTATTTAGCAATGAAATATCATTTGATAACAACGCCATGAAAAGGAGTAACTAATTTCACAAAATTCCACGTGAGACGAAGTGTTCCGAAGCGTATTTTAAAGTTACAGACGGACGAATTCCTATCGGGGGATCCTTTCGGCCGAACGTTGGAATTGAAATGTATTAAGGTACATGTATAAACGGGTCGATAAGCGATAAGATTGATGGCGGTGCGGTTAAGATATTCATTTATTTCTGAAGAGTGACACGCTATTTTTCAGGACGCTGTTCGACGAGCGTAATACATTTATCTTAATATTTCATGCTGTCCGGAGAACCGGAGGAACGTGTGCGTGCGTGTACATATAATAGAACGAATGTTGAACTGCGCACGTTGGAGAAATAAAAAGAATTACGTATATATACATATATATATATATAAAATTATATAAAAATTATATATAAATATATAATAATATTATAATATATATAATTATTTATATATAATATACAATATATATTTATATATATTATAATTTTTTATATGAAATTAATTTAAAATATAATTTAAATTTAATTTAAATTATATTCATATGTAGTTTCTTATATAAAATTATATATAATACATTTATATATTATATACATAACGTATATATATTATATATACACTATATACTACAAATATAATTTACATATTACATTTATGTAATTACAAGTTTGTAACTCGTCAGCCATCGACGATAACCGTAAAAGAGAAAAAAAAGAAAAAAAAAAAAAAAGAAAATTTCGTTGACATGGTTTTCGTGGCCAGCCAGGTCCGCTGAATAATACCCCCACGCTGCGCGCGACTTCCGGGTTATGGTCGCGTCGAGTTTTGCGCGAAGTTTTGGAAGGGGGCGTGCGTGGCCGGCACCGAAAACACATTTCGTTGACCGGGCTGAAAAGCAACGGGGGTTGGTTACGGTTGCAACGGAGCCCGGAAGCGCGACGGCGGTCATTTTTCACGGCACGGACGTCCGTTTCCGGTCCACGATCGCCGCGAGATACAAACAAAAATGGCGCAGGAAATATGCAGGGAATGAATAGTGGCTTCGAGACGAGTTGTTCCTCCTGTGTAATAGCCCCTCTCTCTCTCTCTCTCTCTCTTGTTCGTTTTCTTTTTCGCTTTTCGTTTGTTGAAGAGGGTTGAAGCTCGAGGAACAACGAAGAAAATAGGGTGGCTTGTTGCTGTTGTTTAATGGCCTTCGTCTTGTGTTTAACGCGAGAGTAGAAGGAAGTTTAGAATGAAAAATTAGAATGAACGTTCTCACGAAGAATTGTGTACATACTCGGGTCTCGCTAACATATATCGAAGTGTCAATCACCGATTTTGATAATATTTGACGCGTACTTTTTTTTTCTTCCTTTTTTCACTGGCAGTCATCGATGAAAACTAATCTCAAAATTTTGGAGGGTTTAGAACATATTTTCGGTCAAATATTTCGGAAATTACTGAAGACAGTTTCCTTTTTGTATAAATTAATGTTCTTCAACGGCGAATTTAATGGCGCGTACCATTTGTTTAAACAATGTATTTGGAAAACCGTATTTTTTCCAAGTAAATATCAATGTATATTTTTGAATATTTCTTTATGAAAACTATATATTGTGTTGTACGTAACTATAGGATACGTCGACGAAAAATGAAAAATTGGCAATTTGGATTGTTTCAGTTTGCAATTTTTGATTCTAGATATGAGTTGAAAAATAACAGGAAAAATATTACCTTCATATATGTATGTCACAGACTTATAAATCAGCATTTAGTATATCTCAACAATAATTATAATTTAAAAACAAATCGTGTAAACGTAGTTTCACTTTGTAAAAAATATAGAAATTACAGTATTTATTGTTGCCTTAAATTAATGGAGGTCATGAAACAATAAAAATGGGTAAAATTACAGCTTACTGAATAGAAAAAGTCTTTTCGGAAGTATTGACAAAGAATACTGCTGTGCATCACTGACTTTACCTGAAGGTCGAGCAGGAAAGTAGTCATTATAAGTTGAACCTTCATCGTGTGTACATCGATTAAACTTTCAAAGTGAATTTTTAAATAATATTTCTGAATATTCCAATCGTTTAAACATTACTTAATGTTTCTAATAATTTACTTGCAACGATTAAACAATAAATTCTCTTCTGTAATGTTTCTAAGTGTTATTTAAAATTTTTAACTAATAATTTATAAGAATCTCGAACAATGTACTCAAGAAAAACGACTTTGACTTATTGAATGAAATGATTATATTAATTGTTTAATCGTAATATAAAAATTGTGAAAATTATTAAATAATGTCTAGAAATATTGTAGAAATAATTTAACTGTTTCAAGTGAATTATTCAAACTGTAAAATAATGCATTTCGATGAAATTTTTGTATATTAACAATTTTAACTATTTACTTGTAACAATTGAATCAGTGATTGAATTCCCAAGCATTATTTCGTAGTTTCAATAATTCATTTATAATAATTGAATTATTTTATTTACAATAACGGAAAAGATAGTTACATAATACATATTACATAATACATTTCTTGAAACAACAAACGTGCGAAAATTTTTATATGTCGCGCGATTATTTTGAAGCGACGGTCATTATTTTTTAACTCGACTTTTGGCTACATAAATTTCTACTCAATCAATGCAGTTATAACTTAAAAATTAATATCATGAAAATGTAAATTTAGTTTTAGCCGATAGAAAATTAATAAATTATTACATTTAACATTGTAACATATTCAGGAAACTGTAACCTTGCGATAGAAATGTAAACACTACTAAAGATTTGTTTAGTATAATAGAAAAATTGTTTTTCGAAAAACTAAAAAAAAATTATCAACAGTTCCGGGTTACTGACGATCGGAACATTAGATAGTACCTTCAGCGGTACTCATTACCAATTAAACTTCCGTCGTGTGCACATCGACCAAAATTTAAGAGTGAGTTTTAAATTATATTTCTGAATATTCTAATTGTTTAAACATTATCTAATATTTCTAATAATTTATTTGTAACAATTAAACAAAAAATTCTCTTCTATAACATTTCTAAGTTCTATTTAAAATTTTTAATTAATCATTTGTAGTAGTCGAGTCACTAATACATTTCTAAGAAATTTTCATTATTTGTATCGCTTCATTAACGACCGAAAGATCGAATTAATGTCGATCAATACGGAGACAAGAGCTCATTACGAATTGAATTTTTGTCGTATACACATCGACCAAATTTAGAAGTTTGAAAAAAATTATCAACTGTTTTGAATCACTGATGACCGAAATATACATTACCCTTGAACGATACAAAGGCTCATTACCAATTACCATTGTGTGCACATCGACCAAATTTTAGAAGTTTGAAAAAAATTATCAACAGTTCCGGGTCACTGACGATCGGAACATTAGATCAACCTTCAGCTCATTACCAATTGAACTTCCGCAGTGTGCACATCGACCAAAATTTAGGAGTGAGTTTTAAATAATATTTTAGAATATTCTCATTGCTTAAATATTATCTAATACTTCTAATAATTTATTTTCCGACAATTAAACAATAAATTCTCTTCCAACAAAATCTCTTCGAGATTTACAATACATTATAATGAGACCCGTGCGTAGTCACCTCCACGTGGTGGGTCTTGGTAATTGATATCGCTTTACAAACATTAAAGTTTGTAAAACGTTATCAAGCTAAATTGTGAAACGATAAACGTTAATGTTTGTGAAACGATATCAAGCTAAGAACTACGCAACCTACAGTCCAGTTTAGATCGTGAAAGTTTCTGTTCATTCTTTATTTCACGATCTAAACTGAATTGTAGGTACAATTAGTGTATAAGTAAATTATTGGGCCTCCACCGATGGACGACGAGGGATATCGCAGGGACATCGTGGGATGCGTGCGTCTTAGCTTTAAGTTGCGTGCGTTTAGTTTATGTAAATTCACTGTGAACTCATTCTGTACGAAGACACGATTATTTAACTTGAGACGAAATTAGGGACACACCCTCTCTTCTCCTTTTTCGTTCGTTGTTACTACCGTTACTGTCATTGCACTAGAGTAGAGATACACTTGTTACTGTCATTGCACTAGAATAGAGTTACTTTGGTTACTGTCATTGCACTAGAGTAGAGTTATATTTGTTACTGTCATTGCACTAGAGTAAAGTTTCCAACTTTCGTTGCCAGTGTGTCAAGTTGGGGAACTGCAACCCCGTCCGAAAGGACGAGGTAGGTTCTTGTAGTCTAGCGTACCCTAGAATTCAGCTCCAGTGGTTCTTCGGAAACCCTAATTGTGCCAGTTGGGGGTTGCGTTAGACTACTTGCCGCTAAGTGCTCGAACCTCGACTTGACACCCTGACACACTGCGATGTTAGTGTATCAATTCGGGGAACTGCAGCCTCGTCCGAAAGGACGAGGTAGGTTCTTGTAGTCGAACGTCCTTTGTAATTCGGCACCAGTGGTTCTTCGGAACCCCACTGTGTCGTTGGGGGTAGCGCTAGACTACTTGCCTCCAAGTGCTCGAACCTTGATTTGCTACACTGACAAACCGCGATGTCACGGTGTCAAGTCGGGGAACTGCAGCTTCATGTCTGTAGAGGCAAAGTTCGGTTCTTGTAGTCTGCGCAGCTCTTCGTAATACTGCTCCAGCCTGGGTTCCGAATGAACCCCACTGTGCCGATGGGGGTGCGTTAGTTACATGCCTCTAAGTGCTCGAACCCCGATTTGGGAACACTGACAGCAAAAGTTGGAAACTTTACTCTAGTGCAATGACACTAACGAATCGCGGTTTCATTTCGCGTTATATCCCTTGCAAAACACGATACTGAAGCGTGTTAATAGTTTCGTTCTCCTAATTTCGTTCAAAGTTCGATAAACGTGTCTCTGATACAGAATGCTCTGTTAGGGCTGCGAATTATTGTACAATTGTTGTGAAACTATCATGTTAGACGAGTGTGTGGTTAGTATGAAGGGCTGCGAGAAATTGCGACATATTGTATGATTTGCATTTGTGTGTAATGTATGAGTGTATGTAATGTATGAAATGTATGATTGTACGCAATGTATGTAACGTATGATCGTATGTAATGTACGATTGTGTGTAATGTATGTAATGTATGACGGTATGATTGTATGATTTTTAACGCGATCGTTTTCCGGGAGACAGAGTTCCATAGTTCAATCTCATACATGCGCTTTAGAATTAAGATTTAGACTTAAAGTTTTGAAATTGGACTATTTAACGTCTGTCTCCTTTGTTCGTAAACCCGGGCCAAGTAGAATAAAATCTCTGCATTCCCTAAGAATGCCGAGTTGTTTGCATGTAATGGAGGGTGGTTGGGATTAGGGCCCGGGCGGGTCTCGTGCGTGGTCACCTCCTCGTGGTGAGACCTGGTAATTGATATCTTTTTACAAACATTAGAGTTTTACAAACTTTAATGCTTGTAAAACGATATCAAGCTAAGAACTACGCAACCTACAGTTCAGTTTAGATCGTGAAAATTTCTTTCCTTTCTCCATTTCACGATCTAAACTGAACTGTGGGAATAATTAGTTGATAAGTAAACTATTGGGCCGTCACCGATGGACGACGAGGGATATCACAGAGATATCGTGGGATGCGTGCGTCTTAATTTTAATTTGTTCGTTTAGTTTTAGTTAATCATAAGATAGTTAGTATTTGTAAATTCACTGTGAACGCATTCTGTATAAAGACACGTTTATTTAGCTTGAGACGAAATTAGGGACACCTCCTCTCCTCTCTTTTTTCTTCGTTGTTACTATTGTTACTGTCATTGCACAAGAGTAGAGATACCAACTTTCGCTGTCAGTGTGTCAAATCGGGGAACTGCAGCCTCGTCCAAATGGACGAGGTGAGGTTCGTGTAGTCTAGTCCTTTGTAATCCGACTCAGCGGTTCTCCGGAACCCCACTGTGTCGTTGGGGATAACACTAGACTACTTGCCTCTAAGTGCTCGAACCTTGATTTGGCACACTGACAACGAAAGCTGGAATCTCTACTCTATTGCATCGGTTTCATTTCGCGTTACATCCCTTGCAAAGCACGATATTCAAGCGTGTCGATAGTTTTGTATTCCTTAATTCGTTGAAAGTTCGATAAACGTGTCTTTGACACAGAATGCGCTGTTAGGGCTGCGAATTATTGTACAATTATTGTGTAACTTTCATGTTAGACAAGTGTGTGGTTAGTATGAAAGGCAGCGAGTGATTGCGACAAGTCGTGTGATTTGCATTCGTATGTATTGTATGATTGTATGTATTGCGTTATTGTATGATTGTATGTATTGTATGATTGAATGATTGTCTCGACAATTAGTTCATAAGTAAACTATTAAGCCCCCAGCGGGCCAACGAGGGATTTCGCACGGACATCGTGGGATGCGTGCGTCTTAATTTTAAGTTGCGTGCGTTTAGTTTTAGTTATGTATTGTATGAATGTATGATTGTGTCATTGTATGATTCTATGTAATGTATGATTGTTAACGCGATCGTTTTCCGGGAGACAGAGTTCCATAGTTCAATCTCATACATGCGCTTTAGAGTTAAGATTTAGACTTAAGTTTTGAGACTGAACTATTGAACGTTTGTCTCCTTTGTTCGTAACCCCGGGCCAAGTAGAATAAAATCTCTGCATTCCTTAAGAATGCCGAGTTGTTTACATGTAATGGAGGGTGGTTGGGATTAGGGCCCGGGTGGGTCTCGTGCGTAGTCACCTCCTCGTGGTGAGACCTGGTAATTGATATCGTTTTACAAACATTAAAGTTAACGTTATCAAGCTACATTGTAAAACCATAAACGATAAACTTTAATGTTTGTAAAACGATATCAAGCTAAGAACTACGCAACCTGCATTTCAGTTTAGATCGTGAAAATTTCTTTCCATTCTTTATTTTCACGATTTAAACTGAACTGTAGGTACAATTAGTTGATAAGTACATTATTTGACCCCTAGCGCTGCACTGTTGGACGACGAGGGATATCGCAGGGACTTCAGGGATGCGTGCGTCTTAGCTTTAAGTTTGCGTGCGTTTGGTTTAATTATTCATAAAATAGTTGATATCTGTATATTTTCTATGAGCGCATTCTATAGAATGACACGCTTTAGATTTTAATGAATATTTCAAAATATTTGATTTGGCAAAATGCCACAGACCTATCCCATATCTCCATTTGGTTAAGTATCTGGTCCGTTCTAAATATATTTCGTCCCTAGATATATGTTATGTAAAGTGTTTCTTAACGATAAATGGAAGTGTAACGATAAGAAAATATAATACAAAAATTGCACGAATTAAATAGAAATATATTTGACAAGAGGAGCATGCGAATAAATACAAAATATTCTTCGGAATAAATTACCATCACTCATATAAAGACATTCATAGTACGCGACAAACATTCTTTTGTCCATCACTGCCACAATAAGCTAATTAGAATAGACAGTTAAGAACAGGATCACTAAAAATATACTGCAACAAATATTGTGAGTGGATTAAATATACTTACACTTTTAATTACTAAATTAAACACTGCACGTATACTGCAACAAATATTGTCAGTGGAATAAATAACACTTGCACATTTAATATTAAATTACTTTATAGTTCCCTTTATAGTGTGGATGAAAGGTTGACTCAGTCATTTGAACAAACGAAATCGTTCGAATTAATCGTGCGATCGTTCAAAAATTTTAAACAGATAAATTTCCAGGTAAAAACAGATTAGATCACTTAGAAACGTCCTCAAGAAAAAACGAACTACATGGAAATATATCGCCAGCGAATGACTTAGACACCGACGACAAATATCGTCTCGGTTCCTCTCCCTTGTCGATCGTATTTTCTCTCCCGATTTATGGCGCGTGCACAAAAATTTACTGTTAAGGGTAGGATCTCATTTCCTTACGAATCCGCGACACACCAGCTTGACTGAGGTAAACCGAAAAAGGATGATTTATGATCCAACGCGGTTCTTCCACCAAGGAAAATTCTCCCGACGATATCGATCGTCGCGTGATCACGCGATTCAAAACTTCGCCGTTTCGCGAAGTGGGAGTCGGGTAAGTTGAAAATTGCTCCCCTAGATGAAAATGTTCAAGAATGTTCGCGGCGACAAGAAATCAAGAATCTCTGATGTTTCTCAGGAATGTGAAAGGAAGTTCGCTTGAGTCGTTTGCTCGAAGTTATCTTTCTTATGATTGTAATTGGTACGAACAAGAAACTTCAGAGGAAGGATCGTTGGTGTTTTTTAGTGTGAAATGTGCGAATTCTAGTTCAAATATGAAAAGCATTATTATACTTCACGCTTGAGTACCAGAAAATCGTAGCATACATAATTTCTTTGTTAAAAATACTAAAATACTATACATAAGTTCGTAGTATAAATTTCCATTATGATACTGCTAATTGTAATTAATTTAAATTGAAAATCTGGGAATGACTAAATAAATAATTTGGTATTCTTGCAACCAAGAGAGATCAATGTTGTTAATAATTATTGATTAACGTGGATATTTAATAAGAATTTAAATCTCAAGTTACTCGACATTATGGATTATACACAAATCAGATACAAAAATTCGAATTCAACGATTTTCTATGAAAAAGAAAAAGAGAAAAATTCACTGTCACGTACAAATCATCAATCATCCTCAAATTAATACTTGAACAAATGGCTCACAATTTTATGCCTCCATATTCTTAATCCAAAAAATACCCAAACAACCCCCTCATTTACACATTAGCGCTACTCTTTCTATTCCTAACGAAAATACCACTTCACACAAACTGATTTACAAGCAGACTGTCTAAAATATTAATATTTAATAACATTTATAAATTTCGAAAGAGCTACTCTTTTTATTCCTTTTTAAAATCCCTAATGAAAATACCACTTTACACAAAATAATTTACAAGCAGACTGTCTAAAATATTAATATTTAACAACATTTATGAATTAAATATAAAAGAGCTATTCTTTCTATTCTTTTTTAGAATCCCCAACAAAAATACCATTTCCCACAAAATGATTTATAAGCAGACTGTTCGAAGTATTAATATTTAACAACATTTATAAATTTAGAAAGAGCTACTCTTTTTATTCCTTTTTAAAATCCCTAATGAAAATACCACTTTACACAAAATAATTTACAAGCAGACTGTCTAAAATATTAATATTTAACAACATTTATGAATTAAATATAAAAGAGCTATTCTTTCTATTCTTTTTTAAAATCCCCAACAAAAATACCATTTCCCACAAAATGATTTATAAGCAGACTGTTCGAAGTATTAATATTTAACAACATTTATAAATTTAGAAAGAGCTACTCTTTTTATTCCTTTTTAAAATCCCTAATGAAAATACCACTTTACACAAACTGATTTACAAGCAGACTGTCTAAAATATTAATATTTAATAACATTTATGAATTAAATATAAAAGAGCTACTCTTTCTATTCCTTTTTAAAAACCCCAATAAAAATACCACTTCACACAAAATGATTTACAAGCAGACTGTTCGACGTATTAATATTTAACAACATTTATAAATTAAATATAAAATAACTCGAATAATTAAATATAATTGAATTCGAGTGTATGGGAAAGGATAACGTATCATCACAGATGAATCCCCAATCACTCTCAAATTGAGAGACAAACAATCGCAGTTTCTCCCCCAGCTGCCCCAACCCCCGGAAGTCAACCGCATAGGGAACAAATACCCAAACAACCCCCATATAATCGCTCCAAGTCCCATCCATTCCCTGCTCCGCCATCTACTCTCTCTCTACGACCATTAAACCCTATCTTCCTACAGCGAGCGACGACTCGTCTCAAAACTCAAAAAAAGAGGGAGAGAAAATCCCGCGTAAACCAGGAAACGGTAGTTACGTTGAAAACGACGGCGCGTATCGTACAGAGAGAAAAAGTACACGAGAGGAAGATGGATAGGGGACCAGGAAAAAGAGAAAAAAAAGAAAGAAAGAAGAAAAGTTATTAAAGGTCTCGACAAGGTTGAAACGTCACTACATACACACACACACACACACACACATCGTGGGATCAACGTTGCGTTTTCAGTATCGCATGAATGCATTATTCGCCTGAAACACGCCCCTACCGCACCGGTGAGTAACCATAGACACACGCGTGCACGTAGCCTCGACAGATTTCGTTCGATCACGCGACCGACGAGAAAAAAGGTTTTTCCAACCTCTCCTCCACTCGCGGCTGTCACTTTACGCGCCGCCGACGTTTGATGCTTTTACGTATACGCGTGTATGTGCACGTACGTTACGTACGTCTTCTGTCTTTCGTTTCTTCAATGCCATTTCTCCCTTTTCGTGCCTTTCAAAGCTTTTTGCCCCGATGAAAAAGACGAAATGACGACTAGAGGAAATCGTGTCGCGTCGGTTTCCTTTTTCCCTCTTTCCCCTCTTAAACGGAGGGAAACGCGTACGCGTCGAGAGGATCGCGAGCGTAACTCGCCTGCGCCGAATGGCGAATGGCTATACGTTCGTTAACAACGAACTGCGTGGAGTATACATTTTTTTTTCTTTTTGGGTGATCCAATCGCGAGACAGACCGAGCCTATCTGGGTTTCTCTCTCTCTCTCTCTCTCTCTCTCTCTCTCTCTCTTCCTCTTCCTCCGCGGTTTCTTCCTACGAGACTCGAGAAAGGATGACTGGAGTTTGGGATGGTAGTCGTTTCTTTTGCAATTTTGGAAAGTTTGGCGAGATTGAGAAATTGAGTTTGGAAGATGGCGGAGAATTTGGTGAGTTTTTGTTGAATGTGAAACGGTCGACTTGGAAAATCGCTCGTAAATATGTCAATGAATTTGGGCAAAACGTTAACAAGTGGTTTAACCATCTTGTACGTACGTAGAGACGTGTATTTAAAATTAAATTGATTTATGTTACGTATATTTATCTAAAATTAAATTAACTTATGTTGTACATATATTTATCTAAGATTAAATTAATTTATGTTACACATATTTATCTAAAATTAAATCGTTTCATTTAAGTTTTAAGCTTGAAATTTGGAAGAGATCTTCACCTTTGTCGCATCTTTTTCTTTTTATTTTTTTTTTTTTATTTTTTTACCACCCAAAGGACGAAAAGCACAAGAAAAATCGATACTTAAACTTCTAATCTTCGGAATTTCGCTGTTTCCGTGGTTCATACGACAGCCATATCTATACTAATTGAGATGCATTGTGGTTTTTTTAGTTTAAAATAACCAGAATCACATCGAATCAATTTTCAAAAACATGCTTTACCTATGGCTATATAATTTCCACAACTTTCATTAATTTCGTTAATTGAAAAAATTCTGAATACTCTCTAAGTATGAATAAGTCTGTATGCGAAAACTGCATGCCAAAATGTATCACGGTTTCCTTAGAAAAAAATCCTCAACAAGTCGATTTTTACCAAATTACCACAGTCTCCCTCTTAACTCTAACTAAATCTTTATACCCTCACATTTATACCGCAAAGTCGTTGTAAACGCAGCAAACGAATAATTAATAAAACGAAAATGACGGGAGAACAAATTAATGATTGAAATAGCCCTCGGGAAACGGACGACGCCGCTGCAAACCCTCCTTCGACGCAACATTTTCAATTAACCGTGTGATTGTTGGATCGTTCGTAGCGAGCGACACGAACGTTCGCCGGGAAAGAGAAGAGGAGAGAAGAGGAGAGAGGACGTGACCGATTTCGAGCCATTATCCGCGTGCGACGAACCGCGAGACCCTTTTCTCGTTACTCGCGAGCGTGGGCGGCGTATCGACGCGCCAGCCAACTTTCTTCGGTATTCAACAGGTGAGAGCACGCAGAGACGTTCGGATAAGCGATTTAGACGTATCGCGGCCGACGGTACAAAAGGCGGTACAGGAGTTTTCACGCCGATCGATCGACCTGCAACACCGTCTCCATCGTCGTCTTCGTCGTCTTCGTCCGGCACTTGTTAAAGTGCCAACGAATTCAATATCGTAATTTTCTGGCAAAGTAGATTTTCCAGCGATTAAACACGACCCTGTCACGCCCCCTTTGCAAAATCCTCTCGATATTCGCCGCAATAACGCCGAGGAACGCACCGAGACATGTAATTTCGTGGACACAGCAGAGATATAGCTTCGCGAGGTGACTGAAAAATAGCGACTTTTGGTGAAATTTGGCTACTGCGTGTTTTTTCGTCTTTTTTTCTTTCTCTTTTTTTTTTTTTTATTACCCGGGGAAACTATTAACCCAGATCGCCAAATGTGAATTTTTGACGCAATTCAGTTTGTCGCAAAGAGAATTCCGAAAATTCGCATAATCCAACAATTCTGTGAAATTTCAAGGAATCGAAGAGTAGTCAATATGATAGATTGTTTTTTTGATGCTTGCTGGTAAATCTTCATTCTTATATAAAGAAAAAGATCGAAAGAGAATATTTATAATAGTAGCGATAAAAAAATTATTGTTATTTAATAGTAAAATTGTATTTAATATAACTATTTTTTGTTATATATGTATTATAACTATATTTATTGTTACTGGTACAATAAATATTGTAAGTAATTTATTAATTTATTTTATATATTTATTTGCTTGTAAGTAATTGTAAGCAATTTACTAGTAACAATGAAAAATAGTTGTATTTTCATTTCATCTCGCAGATCCTCACAAAAATATTCAAACACTTGGAATAACTTTTTGTAGATACACGTTATGGAAATATATATTTCTTGAGAATATTCAATACTAATTTAACTTTCGTAGAATGAAATTAGAAAATTAATATAGAAATTAGCTTGGAATTAGCTTCCAGGGAAATAGTTTTATAATTTTTATACTTGTACATTCTCAGATCAACTTCGTATAATGCAACGTGATCACGACAGGTATAACCTCAACTCTGCCAGTGTCAATGAAATTTCAAAGTGATTTTACGTAACAAATATCCACAGCAGTCTCTCCGTGATAAATATTCGAGCACTTTTCGTGAGCCACTTCAAGGTGTTTCAGAGGACTCGACAAACATTTGCATTCCAAGAAATATAAATTTCCAAGAAACACGGAGCGTTTGTTTTGGAGCCACTGTCGACGACTAACGATAGAAACCAAGGCCAGAATTTCTATTGGAACATATACACCTCGGTAAAATTTTCCAACGAAATATAACAGAATGATGAAATATCTACATAAAGAAGTTTTCGTCCTGAAACTTTTATCAGCTTTTACAATATATCATACGTTTACGAATTAAAATAAAGATGATACATAAATTACTTTGTTACGTGTACAATAATTATAAATATTTTGTGTAAGAATTTTCTTCCATACTTATACACACACACATATAGATTATATTTATTATATGTACGTAATATATATTTACATATATATTACATTTGCGTAATTAAAATTAAATTTTAATTTTAAACAGCGTAGAAAAGAAAATACACAGATTGTACATTCGTTGTATATCTAATAATTATAAATATTCTATGTAGGATTTTCTTTCGTACTTTACGTACCAAGAAAAGTGTTCATGCATATATTCTGTAATAGCATAAAGGGGATGATATATTGCCTCCTCAATTTGAGCAACAGACTTGCTTCATTTTTCCATAAAACTATTCCACAACTTAATCTCCAATAAAAAGAAATGTACTGTCAACTTCTAGTCGAACTTTAAAAAATCTTTTATCCGAGAAAAAAGAAAGAAATTGGAAAAAGCCTCTAAAAGATTTAAGAAAATTTTTGCTGACCTTCGACGTCAATTTCGCCACCCTCCACCTGTGTGGTGTCTCCATCCTGTCTTCGACGTCGACGAGACACGAAAAACTTGCACCAACAACGTGAAAAACAGCTTGCTTTCACCGAGAAGATAACCGATAACCGATCGAAATTTTCGCGACGCGATGCTCACGGTATGGTTGAACGCGATTAACTGAAAGGAAATAGGCGAATGCCCGAAAGCTATGGTCCCAGGCTGGCGTTTCTTGTCTAAATGCAAACGCAATAAGCCTCCGGTAAGGGCGCGAGTCACGTAACGTCGCGTAAACAAGCTGTAACGACGACGACGGCTCATTATAAAATCCAATAACGCAAGTTAAGGCATCGTTACGCGACGGAGAGCAAACGAAACCCGGCCCTCGAGCCCGTTACATTGACCAGAGTGATCGCGACTGAACCTTGGCTAACATAAGAGATCTTAGGACGGGTACAATACTGTAGTTGTGTAACAAAAATGGTACAGCTACGAGCTATAAATTATAAATCATACACGATAAATATTTATTATTATATTTATATATAAATATAATATTTTAACGAGATAAATGTATAAATACAATAGATGCAATATAATTAAATACAATAAATATGAGATGTAATTTGTACAATGTATATGCTTTGTGCAATGAAGACTCTGTTAGTATGTTAATATGTGTCTTATATTTTTTACAGTACATATGTACAACAAAATTAAATTAATATGTTAATATATTGTATTATTGTATTGCATATGTACAACAAAAACCTGGACCTAAACCTAACCTAAATCTACGTACTTTATACAATGAAGACTCCGTTAGTATATTCATATATTGTGTTATTATGGTTTACAAAACATAGGCACAATAAAATTAAATTAAGATATTAATATGTTATATTACTACGTACAACCAAAACTTAAACCTAAACTTAACCCAAACCTAACCTATACCTACGTACTTTATATATTGAACACTCCTTTAGTATATTCATCTATTGTATTATTATATTTACAGTACATAGGTACAAAAATTAAATTAATATATTAATATATTGTATTATTGTATTGTACATGTACAATCAAAACCGAAACCCAAACCTAACCTAAATCTGCGTACTTTACACAATGAAGACTCCATTAGTATATTAATATATTATGTTATTATGTTTCACAGAACACAGGTACAATAAAATTAAATTAATATATTAATATATTATACTATTACGTACAACCAAAGCCTAACCCTGACCCAAACCTACGTATCTTATAGATTGAGGACTCCTTTAATATATTAATCTATTGTATTATTATATTATAGTACATAGGTATAAAAATTAAATTAATATATTAATTATTGTATTTAATATATATTGTATTATTGTATTGCATATGTACAACTAAAACCTAAACCTAGACCTAAACTTAAACCTAACCTAAACCCGCCTACTTTATACAATGAGGACATCGTTAGTATATTAATATATTGTATTATTATGTTTTACAGTACATATGTAAAACAAAATTAAATTAATATATTTAATATATTGTAGTATTATATTGCATACGTATATTAAATTAAAAATTTAATGAAATTAAAATTAAATGAAATATAATACATACAAACTAAGTATTTCAACAATTACCATTACAAACTAAATCACACCATATTTCGTTACAAAAATATTTTTATCCTCCCCAAACATTCCTTACTCTTACTCCACATTCGAAAGAGAAAGATCCATCTCTCACCCATTTGCATCCATCTATTATACATATTACAGTACGCACATATTCGCGAGAGAATCCAAAACTTGTATTTTCTAATCATCGTACGTTCGGCTATCTCGAAATTCGTCCGGATTCGACATGCATCTACGTTCTCATTTCCTTTCCTCCATCGTGTATCCTTCGGACGAGTATTTATAACGGCGTTATCGATCGACAGACAGGTTCACACGGGACACTAATTGAATAGCCGTGCCTTATCAGATGCCACGAGTGCGCTCGTCGTCAGAGCAGATCGAGCCGTTCCTTTTTCTTTTTTTTTTTTTTCGTCGTCGCCTCTTCCCAATTTACCGACCAACGACTCCCCGTGCATCGTGACAGACGACAAGAGCTGAAGAGCGGAACGGAGTGTCGCATCGACCACTTTAACGAGCTCCTCCAGTTTCCTCTTTTCAAGCGAAACCCCCCCCCCCTCTCTCTCTCTCTTTTTCTTCTATTTTACCTCCGTTTCGACCTGTAACTCGCTGTTATTTAATCCACCGTTTCCCCCCTGTTCCCTCGCGATTGCATTTCGTATTGCTTCACGTGTCAAGTGGATTTTGTAATGTATGAAGGTCAGAGAGATGCAGAGAGAAATTCGACTAATACGTACTGGCAGTGTTTGGCCGAGTTTCTTCTTCCCATTGGAATTTTTCGAGTTGTTTTGACACTTAACTTAATTCTAAGTTCTCGCCAAGTGTATACAACGAAATATTATTCATGTTGAAAATTACATATCCTGCGTGTTTCAGTTTTGCTGCACGGTACTTTCGTGGATAACAAGTTGTCGCGAGCGTGACTGAAGGAACGTTAGCCTAAACCGTTGACTCCGTTTGGGCTAACAAAATCTTCTAAATTTTATTTATTATATTATTATTATTTATTTATTTATTATAATATTATTATATTATTATTATATTTATTTATTTATTATATTATTATATTACTATTATATTTATTTATTTATTATATTATTATTATATTTCTTATTTATTATTTTATTATATTTCTCTCTGCATTTTTCTGTTCAAATTGCCCACAATGTTCGTGAATTCTACGTCACTCTACAATAAAGTATTATCCTTCTCTGTCGAAATCTCTGTGAGAAAGAGAGAGAGAGACAAATATTCACTAATCCGCGAATTCCTTCGCACGCTTGCAAAGCGAGACTCTTTGAAAGCGAACCAAAGCCTTTATCCGTCGAGCGAAAGGTTTCCACAGACTGACAACTGTAATCGTTCTCGCTGATAAAGTGGTCGCGGAATTTAGATAAGGTTCAGCCAACGCTTAAAAATGGTCCCGGTTTGCAAAATTGTCCCTTTGCCGGGACGTCTCTCGAGGGTCGCGTAAATTGCGCTCAACAATTTCGCCCCTTCGTTGCTCGAAATCACCATCACTTCCGGCGAATTTTCTCAAGTCTCTCAAGCCAAATTTTATCTCTTATCTCGATTTTCGAGTTCTTTCAATTGTCGTCCGTTCTTTCTTCTTCTTTATGTCCGTCTTACGTTTCTCCTTTAACGTGAATTTGATTGTACCGCCGATTTTACATCACACTGTCTCTCTGTGACACTACATGTCTCTCGCAAACGCACTTCACAAAATTGAGATGCAGCATAGTCCAGAAAAGTTCCAAATGTCCTCACGAAACTTCGCTGGCGTTCTGCAAATGGATTGCAGAACACATGGAGCGAGGGTAATGAACGACGGATATAAGATAGCCAGGGCCGCGAACACCTAGCAATCTCCGTTTCCTACGTCCTCCATTTCCACCCGTCTCTTCTCGCATAATGAGTCCTCTCTCTCCCTACTGACGGCAGAAACCAGCCACTACAAAAGGAGAATTTATTTCCATCGATTCTCGCGAGGCTTCGTCTTCGTCTTCGTCCTCCGTCATAGCGCTGGAAGGGACGTAGCTGGCTTAATGAGAAGCCAGACTCAGAAGGTTTAAACGTTCGAACAACGGTAAGGGAGGATTTCCTCGTCGTGGAAAAATCGTAGCTACTTTCGCAGAGAGAGAGAGAGAGAGAGAGAGAGAGAGAGAGAGAGACAGAGTCGAATGATGGATCTTCGTTCGAATGGCGAAACCTCTTGAATAGTGGTGGAACGCTTCACTTCGTGGTGAAGGGAGTTAATCGTAGCTCGTGGAACGTGGAGAGGAGGTGGAACGAGGAGTTGGATAAGCCTCGTGAGACGCGGAATTTGTGTTTCGGCGGTTTCGTAGGGGAAATTGATAATTTGTCGAGCGCGAGTTGAGAGCTTCGGTTCACACCCTGAACGTGCTTAATCAGCACAACTTTACTTGTCCCCTGTGATTCTTAATTTTTGGATAGATTCAACTTTGGAAGGAACGTAGAATCTTCGATTTTGACGCTGTTTCGCGTTTGAACGAAATACGTATGTTGTAATATATAATAAAATTGGTAGTACAATAATAAAATGTGTATGTTGTATTATAATATATAATATGTAATAAAAATTTATATGTTGTAATACGATACAATGGTTTAACAATCAAGAAAGATTGGCAATTCGCGTGTCCGATAGATTTTTAATATAATGAAACGATATAAAGTTGGTAAAGAGGCGGCTAGCAAGGAAAACGAGTTAATCTGGTTTCAAGTGGAATACCCTCAGCCACTAGTCAGACGCTGGAAACTCGGCCGAAGTTGGACAGTGAAACTCGTCACGGGACAAGCAGGAGCAAGGATTTTGCATTTGACTTTTATAAACTGTTCCATAATCTGCACAACTTTCTCACCTGCGTTTACGAATATTCGCGGACGTCTAGTCCTTTTCCATCAATTTATAATTCTGCGTCAGATAACGTAAGCTTCAAACTTGATCAAAATTTATAATGAAATAACAACTAATAAAATGAAGTAATAACTACTGTACTAATTATAAAATACCCATAACGGAATAATAATTCCAACAAGTAATAAATTGTTATCTCGTAATAATTTCAAGAAAAAAATTCTCTGTATGCAGAGAAGAAGAGAAAGTAACGATGAAAACGATTGGAATAATAAAATTATTCCATAACGGTGACAATTAGAAATAATAATGAAATTATCCCGAGATGATTCCAAGAAATAAGACACAGAGAATGACAAGTGACAAATAATCCCCAGCAGGGATTAATAATATAGTTATATTATAATTATATAACTATGATGAAGAAACAAAATTATTCCGCGTAAGGACAATGAGAAAAGACAATAAAATTACCTCGCAATAATAATAAATAATTCCAATGACAAACAGTAACAATAATTAAAAAACAAGATTATATTTCGTGTAACAAATATAAATCCAATAATTAAAAGAAAGCAACAAAATTATCTCGTATATATAACAATTCCAAATAATAATCACACGATGATTCCAATAATTAGTTACTGACAAAATTGTCTCGCGCGTGATAATTCCATAAAATACGAAACAAAAGGATCACCGTGATAATTCGAAATAACAGCAAAGAAAATGAGAGAGTCGGGAGTGCCGACAGCACGCAGCAAGCGGCAACGATCTGAGAGATCGATCGACGGCTTCCGTTTCCTCGAGAAATCCGCCAGCGTCGAGGGTAACCCAGGCTGGCAAGTTGAATAGCTCGCTGCCGGAGGGGTAAGACAAGGACGGCCAAGAGAGTTATGCATTATGATTCGCAGCACCCCTCCCCACACCCCTTTTCACCCTCCGTCGCCAACCTAATAACATCACTTGTTGCACGGGGGCCACCAGGAGGAACTCGCCCCGTGACCCAGCTCTCTCTCTCTCCAACCTCGAGCTTCAGCGCGAAACTATCGCCCGACACACCGGCGGCGGGGCGAGAGTTAACCACCGAGTTTTCTCCCCACACCCCCTCCCCCTGCGGAAACGGAGGGAAAGTCTGAGGGATGGCGAGCCAGCCGTCTTATGAATTTCATTTATCTCGCGGGGCATCTCGCACGCGAACGACGTCGCCGCCCCGTTTCCAGATGTCTGCGAATTACGGCTGTTTATGGCTGAAACGCGGCCACTTGAATTCGAGAGTGAAGACGCTTGATTTCGAGAGCGTGGGAGAGCGTTTTTGTGGTTACTGAGATTTCAAGGGGGCGAAAAACGATTTTTAATCGTTCGAACGATTCCTGTTGCGTTGAAAGGTAATCTCGCGCGTTTTTGAAGGAATTTCATGCAAATTCACATTCTATGTTAATATTAATTTTATAGTTTTATAGTGTATTTGTATTAATTTTACATAATTTTATAATTTCATTTTGCATTTATATTAGTTTTGTATAACTTCACAGTTTTACACTGTATTTGTATTAATTTTGAATCATTTTAGAGTTTTAGATTGTATTTGTATTAATTTTACATAATTTCATAATTTCATTTTGCATTTAAATTTTGTATAACTTCACAGTTTTACACTGTATTTGTATTAATTTTGAATCATTTTATAGTTTTATATTGTATTTGTATTAATTTTACGTAATTTTATAATTTCATTTTGTATTTATATTAGTTTTGCATAACTTCACAGTTTTACACTGTATTTGTATTAATTTTGAATCATTTTAGAGTTTTAGATTGTATTTGTATTAATTTTACATAATTTCATAATTTCATTTTGCATTTAAATTAGTTTTGTATAACTTCACAGTTTTACACTGTATTTGTATTAATTTTGAATTTTATAGTTTTATATTGTATTTGTATTAATTTTACGTAATTTTATAATTTCATTTTGTATTTGTATTAGTTTTGCATAACTTTACAGTTTTACACTGTATTTGTATTAATTTTGAATCATTTTATAGTTTTATATCGTATTTGTATTAATTTTACACAATTTTATAGTTTTATATTATATTTATATTAATTTTGTGTAATTTTACATCGTATTTATATGAAATTTATATCTTATATAATATTCACATTTTATATTAACAATCTCGTGTTAATAATAATCCATTTTCAGGCATTCAGAATTTCTTTAACACCGTAAATATTTATCACACAATATTGATATGTTATAATTAGACTGCAGATTTTCGTGCATTTATGGAAAACTTTAAAGTGGAAAATTGCATAGAAGTGTAATTAGAACAAAGTTCATCTTTTCGTAATATTTTCAATTAACATATAATTCTAACAAACATCTTCTCTATCCAAGTCATATCCTCACAAAATTCTTCGTCCAAAAATAAAAATAAAAATAAAATTCATCTTCTCTCACAAAATTCTTCGTCCAACTATAAATAAAAACAAAATTCATCACTCAACATCCTCAATTAATATATAACTTCAACAAACATCTTTTCTATCCAGCTTCAAGTCGTATTTTCACAATATTCTTCGTTCAAATATAGTATAATATAATAAATATAATAATATACTATGAAAATAATATAATATAATATAATAATATACTATTAAAATAATATAATATAATATAAAAACAGAATTCATCTTTCCTCGTTAGAACAGACAACCGATCCACAGATTTGATCCTTTGATCGTCGAACAGACGTTTTCCCCTGAACAAAATCACTAGACGTTTTCGCGCTCGTCTGCTTTACTCTTCGAGAACCGAGAGTCATTCGTTTCGAGTTCGAAAACGAAAACGAGCGATCTACTAGAACGAGGCGCTCGTTACGACGATCCTCGCCTGATTTGT
This sequence comes from Tetragonisca angustula, assembly GCA_036937485.2. Taxonomy (NCBI): domain Eukaryota; kingdom Metazoa; phylum Arthropoda; class Insecta; order Hymenoptera; family Apidae; genus Tetragonisca; species Tetragonisca angustula. Next base: position 1,102 of record JAWNGG020000482.1, on the reverse strand, counting down.
TGTCTCATCGCGCGATCCGTGGCTGTGCAAAGCCACGGTACACCGGCGGCGTCAGCTATTATCGCGAGAGCCCTCCTCGGTTTGATTGCACGCGCCACCAGCTCGTTACATATCTCATAAATCTTTCATCAAGGCGATCGGGCCGCGACGCGTCTGAGAGCGTTCTTCCGTTAACGAGCGAGCGTGTCAGCTTGATATTTCGGCGAGCGGGACCCGTGGCTCGCCGTGATCTACGACGAGGAATTGCTAACGACGGTCAGAATCGCCGGCAAACGATGAATCGACGTTCGTACGCTGGCGATGTTTCGTTCGAACTCTCTCTTTTTCCCCGATAAAAGCGGTGCATTTTCAATTTGCAAATCTTGCTGACTGTCGTTGCGTTTTGGACGAAAGTTAAAAGGATTTATCTTTCAATCCTAGATCGCTGGATTTATCACTGAATGTTACACTGACATGAAATGTCGATATTTTAAAACAGAGACGGCTAACTGGCGGCCTTTGTCCCTACGCTGGCGCTACCCCCTCCACTGCAGTGAGGAGATGCAGTAGAGGGGATAGCAGTAGGGGCAAGGGCCGCCAGTTAGCCTGTTCTAAACAAATCTTTAATCTTTTTCTTCTTCTTCTTCTGAAGGTTGTGCATAAACGAACGAATGTCCCGCGTGATTCGATAAATATTTCCAACGATCAAAAGCTTCGTGTACAAAAAAAACTTCTTGGACAACACTTTCTCTTCGAATAATAAATTCTCGGATACGATTTATTAATTGAAAAACTGTCTGACTAGAGTAAAAGATATTCGCAATCTTCCCTAAATGCGTACGGAACAATCGTGAACTTTCGATTTAACAGAGCAACAATTGCGAATTTTCAATTTAACAGAACAGGCTAACTGTGAATTTTCAGTTTAATCTTCCAACCTAGAAATTACACGAGGACATTTAAACAGCCTAACGTTATCAACGCGATTGCGTTGCGTCTGCGGCGGTAGAACGAAATTTAATAAACGGTATCGGCTTGTCCAATTCATACTTTAGGCAGCAGCGTACGTAACCATACGCGGCGAACCTAGGTGGGCCGTCGTCGCCGCGAATTGGCGAAAATG